>JAHBCN010024006.1:0-12203 GCA_019359885.1 Listronotus oregonensis | reverse complement strand
AATCTTTTACAAAAAAATTTGTTCAAAACAGAAATGATTTAAATGATTCGTTATCACTCACTAAATCTTTTTATTCTTTTTTTTAACTTATTTTTTACGAAGTCGATTTAAACGTCAGTTTAAAATTAATATTAAATAAAACGGCGTTGCTATAAAGTCGAATGGGAATAGAAATAATGAATTTTTACAAATAACTTCTCTATTTTTTTCTTGATAAAAAGAACCAAAAATCAAGACTCTAGTAATTTTTCGGTAAAAAAAATTTTTTAAAACGAAATCAAATAAAGTTGTTTCATTCGTATTTGATTCGCTCTTTTTATTCAGATAGTTGACACTGGAAAAATTACTAAATGTCAATATATTGAAATTTTAAATTTTTTTACACAGTCGATTTAAACGTCAGAGTAACATTACTTATCTAATTAAAATCCTAAATCAGAAATCACTTTTAAAAAATTTTACTTTCCAAAAAACTTTGATTTTTTTGCAATTCTTTCTTTATCTGCTTCAATTAAATTGACCCAGAAGGAAACACAATCCTTATCAAACAACTTTTCTGCTACGTTTCCACCGTAATAAGGTGATTTTTTAAAAACTGGTTGTAAATGCATTGGTTTCCATAAGGGACGAGATTCTATGTTGTCTTCTAATAAAGCAAAGGGTAAATCTTCTCGTGATTTTCCTGAAATTTTTCTCATCAATTAAGATAGCACTCAACCAATGATTCGAATAAAAATCTACACTTGGCTCTGAAAAAACAGTGACTCCATCAATACCTAAAAATAAATCTTGATAAAACTGTTCATCCCCGGGACTTTTACTCTATCTGCTAAAACCTGCATTTGTCCGCGACCAATACCACAGAAATATTACTCATTCTGTAGTTGAATCCTATGTGTGAATGTTGGTAATGTGGTGCATCGTCACGTGCTTGTGTAGCTAAAAACTGTTTTTCTTTGTCTTCTTGTGTTTGACAAACCAATGCGCCACCACCAAAGTTGTGATGATTTTATTACCGTTGAAAGACAATGCCCCAAATCGCCCAAATGTCCCACACTTGACCTTTGTAGGTTGACCCCAAAGCTTCAGAGCATCTTCGATTACTGGAATTTTATATTTGTTAGCAATTGCATGAACTTCTTCTACTTTGTAAGGCATCCCGTAAAGATGAACCGCAATAATAGTTTTTGGTGTTTTACCTTTTGCAATACGATCTGTAATTGCTTTTTCTAATACAATAGGACAGATATTCCATGTATCGGGTTCTGAATCTACAAAAATAGGTGTTGCTCCTTGATAAGGATTGGTTTTGCTGAGGCTGAAAATGTCATGGATTGACAAATAACCTCATCACCGCTGTTTAATGCTGATGAATTGATTCTTTTCAAAAAATTTATTAAGATCTTTCTCAAAAACCCTTAATATTATCACCTATCGAAGTAATCCAATTTTTTTGGAAAGCATCCTCTTTTAAAAAGCATTTCGTTCCCAGATAAATGAGGCGGTGATAACCAAATTTTCGATTTCATTGATTTGTTTTAGGTTGAAGCCTCAAAGTTAATTATAAATATTGGTATTGGTAAAAAGTTATTTTAAAAGTAATTTGTAATCTAAATAATTTTTTTCTTTCATTTTTTATAGCCCTAAAATGAAACAAAAAAAAAATTAAGGGAAAGTCAATTGAGAATAGGGGAAAAAAGAATAATTTATAAAAACTTCTTATTACTTTTTTTTTTATAAAAAATAACCAAAAATCAAGACTACTGAAAAAAATTGTTGTTTAAGTAATCGTAATTAAAAAAAAATTTTTTCTTTCATTTTTGAAAGCCCAAAAAAGAAACAAAAAATTTTTTTATAAATCTTTTGTTAAAAAATTTTTTAAAAAAAGAAATGATTTAAATGATTGTTGTCACCCCTTTAAAAAAATTTTTTTTTCTGTTTTTTTTTTATTTTTTTCGCAGTCGATTTAAACGTCAGATTATAATCAATATTAAATAAAAAGGCGTTGCTGTAAATGAATGAGCACAGGAACAAAGAATAATTTATAACCGCTTCCATTACTTTTTTTTTTATAAAAAGTAACCAAACCAAATTAGTGGCTTTTTTATTTTAAAAGAAATTTTTAATCTAAATAATGCTTTAATTTCTTTTTGAAAGCCCAAAAAAGAAAAAATGCTTTTTACATAAATCTTTTTCAAAATTTGTTTTTCAAAAAAAGAAATGATTTAAATGATTCGTTGTCACTCACTAAATCATTTTATTCTGTTTTTTTAACTCATTTTTTTCGCAGTCGATTTAAACGTCAGATTATAATCAATATTAAATAAAACGGCGTTGCTGTAAAGTCAAATGGGAATAGGAAAAAAAATTAATAATTTTTAAACAACTTCTTATTACTTTTCTTGATAACAAGGTAACCAAACTTAAATTAGTGGCTTTTTGGGTTTTTTAATAGTAATTTGTAATCTAAATAATGCCTTTAATTTCATTTTTTGAAAGCCCAAAAAAGAAACAAAAATGCTTTTGACATAAATCTTTTTCTAAAATTTGTTCAAAAAAGAAATGATTTTAAAAGATTCGTTCTCACCACTAAACTTTTATTCTGTTTTTTTTAACTCATTTTTACCCGCCCATTTAAACGTCAGATTTAATCAATATTAAATAAAACGGCGTTGCTGTAAAGTCGAATGAGCACAGGAACAATGAATAATTTATAACGTTTTCATTACTTTTTCTTGATAAAAAGTAACCAAACTTAAATTAGTGGCTTTTGGTTATTTAACAGTAATTTGTAATCTAAATAATTTTTTTTACTTTCATTTTTGAAAGCCCAAAACCCAAAAAAAAAAAGTTATTATAGTAAAGTCAAAAATTTAGAATAGGAACAATGAATAATTTATAAACAACTTCTTATTACTTTTTTTTGATAAAAGGGAACCAAACTTAAATTAGTGGCTTTTTGGGTTTTTTAACAGTAATTTGTAATTTTAAATAATGGGTTTTTTAAATTTTATTTTTTAAAAACCCAAAAACGAAACAAAAATGCTTTTTTTACATAAATCTTTTTAAAAAATTTGTTTTAAACAGAAATGATTTAAATGATTCTTTCCCCTCACTAAATCATTTTATTCTGTTTTTTCAACTCATTTTTTTCGCAGTCGATTTAAACGTCAGATTATAATTAATATTAAAAAAAACGGCGTTGCTGAAAAGTCAAATGGGAATAGAAACAATAATATTTATAAACCATCTTCTCCTATTTTTTTCTTAAAAAGAAACCCAAAAAAAGACCGTATTTATTTTTCGATAAAAGCAACCCTTTTAAAAACTTAAAAATTTATTTCCCAACTCACCCCCTTGCCCCTTCCAGTAACATTTGCTAAAATTTATTTGAATTTTGGGAACACTCATCGTTTCATACATTTCCATCAAATTTTTGCTAATTTTTCGGTGGCTGTCCACATCGTTTATTTGCCCTAATCCTTAATTCCTTAAATGATTAAAAACGCCACTTTTTCAGTTTCATAAATTAATTCGGTTTGATTAAACAAACACGGTTTTCCCCTACCAAATCTTTTCCAACCAAAACATTTTTTTGTGGCAATTCTCTTTTTGATTTTCAAAAAAAAAAACCCTTAGTTCTTAGCTTGAGAACTAAAGGGACGCTACTGATTTTGTTTACGTCCATTGTTCTGAATTTGATTAGTTTGAATGGTTTTTTTGTTTTTCCCCACGCGTTCTTGTAAAAAAATTGGTCCTGTATAAAATAATCCAATGATGTATAAAATCAAACCGATTGGCCATAAAAAATTTTCCGAAAAATGAGAATATAAAATCAAATAATCTTTCATTTTTTTATTTTAGTAATTAAACTTTTGTTTTGTTGGAAAAGGGAACTCGTGAATAATTTTTTTTTTAAAACTTTTTATTTCCTAATTAATCCTTCTTTGCTGTCTGTGGAATTTTTCTATTTCTAAAATTTTTTTTATTTTTTGATTTGAAACCACATAACTTTCTTTAAATTTTTTTTAAGCTTTTAATTTTAAAAGGGCAAACCTTTTTTATTCCAATTTCTAGATTTTCAATAACCCTTTACTAATTGGAAAAAATTTGTTTTTTTCCCTAATGCGATTATACACGAAAAAAATCATTGGTTGATAAAGAATCATCGTCTGCGAAATTATAAATTCCGGAAGAAATTGTTGGTTTATTCAACATTTCTAAAATCAGATAAGATAAATTATCAATACTTAAAAAAGCACGCTGATTCTCGAATTTAGATAGTGGCCAAGGAATTCCTTTCTCAACGATTTTGTATAACAAATTGAGATTTCCTTTGTTTCCTGGACCATGAATCATACAAGGGCGAATGATAAATAAACGTTTACCTTCTGGTATTTCTTGAGCTAATAAATAGTTTTCTGCCTCGAATTTTGACTGACCATAAGGTGTTAAAGGATTGGGCTTAATGTTCTCATCGATTATACCATCTGCTGTGTCTGCAACCGCTTTTACAGAACTAAAATAAAAAAAATCTCTACTATCGGATCTTAAAAATTCTTGAAACAAGACAATCGTTAAATCTCTATTAATCTCGAAATCGGCTTTTTCTTCAGATGTATTCTCTGTATCGTGAGCTTTCCCAGCCAAATGAATTATTGCTTCAGAATTTTTATCTAGGTTCGATTGCCAATCATTACCTCTCAAAGACAACTCATGGACCGAATGATTTTTATGTTTTAGATAAACAGATAAATTTTGACCTACAAATCCTGAAGCCCCTGTAATGGTGATTTTCATGAAGATTAAGAATTTGATTAAAAAATCAATTGTTTGTTCAAATAATTCCCTATCCATACTCAACTTTCTTTTTTTTGTTGTTTCATTTGATTATAAACCTCGATTATCTTTTTAAAAAAATCATTTGCTTTGAAATTTTTCGGGGGGAATTTTTAATAAAATTCCATTTTTATTATTTTCTATCAAATCGTTACACCTCTTGCATCAGCGGTAATAACAGGAAATTCATAGCTAATGCCATAATCAAACTGGGAACCCTTTTTTCTCACTAGGAAAAAAAAATAAGTCTGTAATACTCAAATATTCTTGCACCTTACTAAAACCAACATTAATAACAGATTCATTTTCCCTAACCCCTCTTTTTTCATCTTCTTAATCCCGTTGGATGTCGTCATCAGGTCCCCCATCAACATTAATTTAATATTTTTAACCCTTTTTCTTTTTAAAAACTTAAAAACTCTAACAACTTTATCATACCTTTAAATAACGAAAAAGACCAGTAAAAAATTCAAAATCCCCTTCTTTGATCTCTAAAGTATTTTTAAAATTTTTTTTAAAATCAGTGTAAAATTTTTGGGGAAAATTTTTTTTAAATCCAACCCAATCCTTTTTTTCGGGAAATTTAAATTTCACTGGAAATTTGAAAAACTTTTCTAATAATATCTAAATCCATTTTTTAAGTACCCCAAATTCATCTACTCTTTTAAGATCTTTTTTTTCTACAAATCTTAAAAAAAACGGGGAAACCTCTACAACAGGAAAGCTAAAATTTTTGTTCCAATGGTTTTATATTTTAACGTTTATTAAATGTTGTTGTAAATATACCTGTTTTAAAAAAACGTAAAAAAACGGGCAATTTCATTTTATCTCATAATTCTTTTTTACCCTTAAAATGATTTAATGGATTAAACCCCCTTGGGTTTTTACTGTTTGAAATTTTTTTTTTCCCTTTTTTTTTATAAAAATTTATCCTCGATTTTTATCACTTTTTTGACGAAAATCGGTCACTTCTAACTAGATAAACAACGGGAACTTCTCCCAAAAAAATTTTTAAAAAATACCTAATCGGGGAATCCCAAAAAAACTATTTTCTTATGTTTAACTGCATTTTGAAATTATTTAATTGTTTCTAACCTCATCTCTTCTAAATGAGGGTTTATTTTAATTTTATCAATTTCATCATAATTAGCTAAAGCTTTATTGCTAACGCAGTTAATTTATCTGTTGTAACATCATCAATCTTAACAACATATTCACCTAAATCAAATTCTTCCATAATTCCTACACCTTTATTCCCACCATAAGCAATAGAAATTGACGGAACCTCTGAAGTCATTGAAAAAATTAGTGAATGAAATCTAGTTCCTACAAAGAAATACATATTGGCATAAACTGCCTTTAAAATATCACACGTAGGATTTTCATTTACCCAGGTAAATAAATTGGTATTTTTATTATCACAAACCTCAATTAATCTTTCTATGGCATTTCTATCATCTTCATGTGCATTTGGTCCGATAGATTGATTAAATAAAGCAACTTTTAATCCTTGATTATTTAAATGAACGATTAAGTCTTTTAAAGAACTTAAATAACGATCAAATAATTCTTCGGGATTTTCTGACCCCGGGAAGCGCCATGGACGAACAGTCATCCCTACAATTTTATCTTCTTTTGTAAAACCATATTTCGCTAAAATCTCAAAACCAACTTCTTTGGTTGCATCTCTAAATAAAAACCAAGGTCAGGAACTACAGGAATTTCTCTATTTAATAAATTACCTAAAGCATTTGACGATACTTGCTCTCTCGCCAATAATAAATCAGCTTTTCCTAACCCGTTTATTAATTTTTTTTTTACGGTAAGACCTTCAAATGGACCATAAGAATTAGGTAACAATACTAACTCTTTACCAAGATGTTTTGCTAAATTCATGTAGTATAAAAAATACCACAACATATGGCGCTGTTTTTCTCCATGGGCATGAAGAAAACTCCTCCTTTACAAAAACTGTATCTACTTCTCTAAATGCTTTAATCGTTTCACTTCTTTTCTGTAAATGATTTTTTATTTTTTCATCATCATGAATGATATTTTTCAATCTTGATAAATGCAAGTAATCACTTACACCATTTTTTACTTGAAAAAGCAAATACCCTAGACCTTCTTTTGAAGCTGATCTTTATGGTGCTTTCCTCTTCTAGGATGTTTTAACAAATTTTGAATTACTGGCATCCCTTTTTTTATGGTTTGTCCGCATAAAGCTTCATACTCTTCTGGTGTATCACCTAAAGAGATCACTTTAATATCATCGTATAAACCAGTATCTTGAATGATACGATAACTTTCCCAAACCAAAGCCTGATCACCTTTATTCATATCGGTAATCCCATTTACAAAATTGCTTTTTTCATCTTTTTTTTTAAAAATCCTATATTATTTACTAAACCTCTTATATTTTAAAATGTATTCCTGACTTGCTCAAAAATAGTTCTCTTCTTTTTTCTAAAGTAGAAAACAAATAAGCTTTCGACTTACTAAAGTTTTGATTTGCCATTTCTTTTTGTTGGTTATAATTATCAAAAACCAATTGCATTTGTTTTGTTAAAGTTTTATCATCACCAGGAGCATGTAAAAATTTATGCTCTAATAATTCTGGCGTTCTGCAACACGACAATATTGGACAAGCTCTGCTCATGGCTTCGATTACAACTCTTGGTAATCCTTCTGCTTAGACGGGTGAATGTATAAATCTAAACTATCTAAAAATCAAAAATCTCTCTTCCTGCTTTGAATTTCCTTTGATTTGAGTTTGTTTTTCTAGTTGAAATTGAGTAATTAATTGTTTTAAATATGATGGATTACCCCCTCCTACTATTTCTAATTGAATCCTATTTCTAAACTCATCAGGAAGACTGGCTAAAGCTTTAAAAGCACATCATATCCTTTGTATTTAACTGATATGTTGCCTATAATACCATTTTAATAAAACCATCCTTAGAGCGTTTTCTATTTTTGAAGTCTCTTTGGCAAAGTTCTCTTCTATTTCTGGTAATATAACATTTGATCAAATGCTTTTATCTTTGCTTTTGTTGGATATCTTTTTGTAAAAATCTTCTGTGACATATATAGTAGCTGTTGCATTTTTTACCGCCTTTTTTCATTTTATAAAAACTATAAGGCGCCAAGATTTTAGAGCTAACCCTCCATAGTTCCAGTTAGCATCCCAAGAACAACCAACCACTTCTGCAACATACTTTATCTTATTATTTATACAATATTCTGCCGCAAAAACTGATATTGTAGCAGGAAACCGCATGATAACGATATCGTGTTTTTTTATCTCTTCTATTAATTTTTCTTCTATAGACCTGCGTTTTTTAAATAATCGGCTCCTCCACTTACATTGGGAAATAAATCAAAAGTGACGCCTTCTTTTCTGCTAGATGATACCTACTTGTATCATTTTCTGTTTTAAACGCCCCCTCACTGTTATAGAGTCAAAATGTTTAAGATAACGCTCCCATAAAAAGAATCAAATTACCTGAATATATAACTTTCCACTTTTTTCATCTTTTATAAACGGATGTCATGTATAAATAATGCTTTCATTTATTTTAACTTCTAGTTTATATTTTTTTCTTAAATAATTATTCAAGGATTTATCTATAAACTTATATATTAATATGCTTTCAATAATTAAAATTGTACTACCGATCAAAAATTTAATAACTCTACAATTACTAAATCACTTTTACCAAAAAGTAAAGGAAAAAGTACTCTGTACAACCAAATAATACAAAAAAGGGTGAAATAAATACATTGCATAACTAGAATCTCCAACTAATGAAAAGAATTTTACCCATTTTTTTCCGGATTTATAAAAGGTTCTATTGCCATAAAACCAAGTACAATTAAAAAACAAAGGAATTCTGTTCTTTTATTTCTATTATAATCAGAAAAATCTTTTGTAATACCTATAGAAACTAAAAAAAAATTGTTTAAAAATTTCCAAAATAAATAAAGTAATATTTATTTTATTGTCTTTTAACTTTGTAATTTTTGCCAAACAAAAAAGAAACAATCCCATTATAAATTCAGGCAATAGACCATTTGCATAAAAATTTAAAGGATAATTCTCAACTTTAATAACATTAATTAAAACCAAAAACAAGCCAAATTAATATAGCAATTTGTATAATATACTTTGACTTTCTAAATAAAAATATACAAATAGCCATCACTAAATAAAAAACATTTCAAAATTTAATGTCCAACCTAAAGATAATATAGGTCCACTTTTTTCTATTTTATATGGTATATATAATAGTGACTTTAACAATGGTTCTATACCTAAAAAAAAGACTTGAACCATTCTGGTTTTATAAATGCTAATGAAGCTGTAAACAAAGTTGCTATAGTATAAAGTGGAGCAACTCTAATGATTCTTTTATAAGAAAATCTGCTGTTGATTTTTTAATAACAAAGGCTATTACAAAACCACTAATGATAAAAAAATATCAACCCCAAAAAACCACCAACATAATCCAAATAATGCATAATGCGTAAAAACACTGCAAATGCAGCAAAAGCCCTAAGTATTTGTAAGCTATTTATCATCTTATAATTCCTTGTAAAACATATTAAACCTTTTTTTTGGGATCATAATAATCAATCGCCCATTTCGAAAGATTTAATTCTTGTTTTCTTTCTGGTTGATTTTTAATTTCTTCTATTTTTTCAATTGCTTTCGTTCCATCCATAGGATCAACCAGTTGGTTATGATAAGCTTCAGGAATCGTCTCTTTTATAGGTTCTATATTAGAAGCAACAAAAGCAACACCCGCCATTAATGCTTCTATCAATGCTTTGGGGTTGCCCTTTCTATAAGTGATGGGAAATAAAAACAATCAATGATTGCAAAATCCTATTTACATCTCTTCTTACTCCCAAAAAGTATTCTTTCAGCACCTTGTTCTTCTTTGATTTGATTTTGATACTGCTCACCTACATCTTTACCACAAAATATAAAATAAACATCATGATGCTTTTTAACCAAATTTTCTAAGGCAACTTTTATCAAAAGTTGGGTGATTTTTTTGATCATTTAATCGTCCGACATGACCAATGAAAAAAGCATTTTGAGGAATTTTAAAACCCGCTTCAAATTTATATGCTCCTCTTTAGATAAAAATTTATCTGCATCTAGACCATTATAAATAACTTTAAATTTTCATCATTTTGCCATTGATTGGCATAAAAATAATTTAGAGCTGTTTCTGAATTAGAGAGTATTTTAGTGGCTACTTTTGGTAATAATTTCGAATGAAACTATTGTATTTTAATTTTATAAAGATGGCGTAAACTTTTCTCTTGAATTACGAAAAAACCGATCCTTTTAACTATTCCTGCTCTTTTTGCCATTAGCAAAGGAATAGCTCCAAAACTACCTGTTAAATCACAAACAGCATCGTATTGATGATTTTTAAATTCTCTCTGCAATTTTAAAAATTGTTTACATTAAAATATCCTATGCTAATAGGTATTAATGTAGCCCCAGCATCTACAAACTCATTTTCTAGTTCACCCAATTTACCAGATTTACAATATACAGTGGCTTCTATCTCGTTTCTATAATATTGTATAAATCTTAAAAGGTAATTTCTGCCCTCCTGCGTTAACTCCTGCTTAATATGAACGCTACTTTTTTACTCATGAATTGATTTAATCGTTGACCTTAATGTTTTTTGGACCTTATTACTCTAACTGCTTCTTCTGTATGAAAATTTTTATTTTTGGCGAAACAACCTTAAAACTTTTAAAATCTATTTGAAAGCTTTTCATTCCATTATTTCTTAGCTTAATCGAGTCGTATTCTCATTTAGATTTATGTTATTAAACATAATTCCTCCTGTTATGCCTTTAAAATCTGATGAAATACTTCCCATGGAAATTCCATGATATGATTTATAATCTGTGTAATTAGTTAATTTATAGTTACATTTTTATCACCACCAGCTTTTAATTTGTCAACAAAAATCATCAATCCTCCATTTGCATTATTATAGGTGGTAAGATTAGTAATTTCTAAAGCTTGATCTACCCAAAAAAGGGTCTATATCAACTCCCAACATAGGCATAGTTCCAAAATTGACCAAACATTTTTAAGAACCAAACCTTTACACTAACTATGCTGATACCATTTCTTTAGTTTCGAAACCCTTTTCTATTATGATATTTTTGTTTCGCTTTCATACCTTCCTAAAAAATACCTCCCCCAAAAGTTTCTTATATCAAATCCCAAGATTTCTACATTAAGATCCAAAACAGAAATTCCATGTCCACTTCTCCTTGTTTTATTCTTCTTATCCCACGTAATTTAGCATTATAAACCTTAACATTACTAACAAATAAGGGAAGAATTCAAAAATCTAACTCATTAGGTTCTACAACTTTATTATTTTTGAAAAATTAAAACTTGATTGATTTTTAGTTTTAATCCTTCTTTTTCTATATCAAGAGAATAATTTGGTAACAAATTTATCATTTTATTTAATACCTCTTGGATAATCTTTGTATTCTCTTTTCCAGAACTATTTTTAGGTAAACTATTTTCTACTTTATAACTTTTCTGTATTAACTTTTACAGTTTACGAAATTAAACTAGAAGGATCTTTATACTTATACAATTTCAAAACATCTACCTTTTCTTTGGTCTGACACGATACAACAGATTAAACTAAAAATTTAGGGCAACAAAAACTTATACAAACTAATATTTTAATTATTACCGTAAATCTTTAAGATTAACATCTTTTTAATAAAATCCCAACAGATGTAATAATTTTTAAAAACAAAGATTCCCCCAAATGACTCTTTAAAAGATAAATATCTAACAAAAATAAAAATTTAAAATAAACTAAAGAAAATTATAAAAACCTTTAAATTTTTGTTTTTAAAAATCCTTCAATAATAATTAAAAAGTATTTTTATTAAAAAATATCGAAAATACCGTAGGTACAGAAAGGTAAAAACAATAAAATAACCAAAATAAAAACGCTAATATAAGATTGTTTTCTTCTTTCCTTTTTTTGAAAAAAATAAATAGCCTAAGCTATTAAATCCAAACTGATGTAAAAGACAATTGCATTAAAATTATTTTTTATTCCTTCTCCAAATATCAATCTAAATACTGATCTGCTTTTTAACTTTCTGCGGGCTTTTTTCCTAAAATACCAAAAAGATTTAGGTGGTTAAAAAAATTAAAGAAATTAAGAATAAAAATCGTTAAACTTGAAAAAACGGATGTACAAAAGGAACTAAAAAATGATTAAACTAAAATGTTACAAATTGCGAGAATTTAAAATTATTTTAAAATTATTCTTTGAATTGAATAGATAATA
>JAHBCN010024005.1:0-12261 GCA_019359885.1 Listronotus oregonensis | reverse complement strand
AGTACTACCATTTTTAGAAAAATAAAACGACAAAACTAATAGCGCCCTCTCTCTTATCAAAGATAACACTTATTGACACCTTGAATAATTAAAAGTTGGGATTAAAAATGGATTTAAAAAGTGTGTTTTATTAGAACGTATGCATTGTAGTTGTATGAAATAATAATTTTATAAATATGTAACAATGAATATCATACTTTTTTTATTTTTTAGACTAATCATAACACGGTTGAATTTTATTTTTTGCTTCTGAGTGTGACGAGTCTTGTTAATCTACTACTTTTTCCTTGCTGGTTTGGCTCAGAAATAACTCAAAAAGTACGTATTTTTAAATTGTTGGATATCTACTATAGTTAACCATAAAAAGAAAGAAAATAGGATATTTGACCGCCGCTCGCATGCACGTCATTTTAATAAAATTTGCTTTTTTAATTTGGGGAAAAATTTAGTGTTTTTGGTGATATTATCCGACAAAAAAAGGCCCTTTTAAAATTTTGGCCAAATTCCCAAGAAAAAAAAAATTTAATGAACGTTAAAATTTCCAATTTTTAAGAATTAAAAGGCCCTTAAAATAAATCAAACTTAAAAAATTTTTTTAAATAAAAAATCCCAAAAATGGTTTTTTGGGAATAGGTAAAAAAAAAATTGAAAAACCACCCCAAAAAAAAATTTTCCAAAATTTTTAAAATGCCTGTAAGGGTTTTAAAAAACCAAAATTTGTTCTTTAGGTTTTTTTTGTAAAGCCAAAAAAATTTGTTTCTTTCCCAAATAAAATAAAAATTAAATGGGTTTTAAAAAAATAAAAATAAAAAAAAGGGCCAAAAAATTAAAAAAAAATATATAACATCCCTCTTTCTTGGTATGGGGTGGGTATTTGTTTTCTAATTTAATTTTTAATTTTTTTAAAAAAATATTAAAATTTTCCCTTAATTTTTTTCCCTGAAGCCCTTTGAGTTGGCCCCTATAAATGTTCGCCTTGGGGAATAAATTTTCGAAAGGCCAGGGCGAAAAATTCTTTAAAAACTAAGCCCATTCAATAAATTATTTTGTTTAAATTTTCGGAATTTTTAATTTTTATTTAATATAAATAATTTTATTATTTTATTATATATTTTTAATAATTTTTATAAATAATTTTAAATATATTATATTAATTTTATTTTTATAAATTTTAAAAATAATATTAAAAATAAAATATTATTATTAAAAATATATATATCGTTTTAGTAAACTCATGTATTATGAACAAATTCAGGAAAAAAAATTCGTTATAGAACTAAAAAATTTTGACACATTTCATGAAATTTCAATTTTTTAAAAGAAACCTTGGAGTTAACTTTAATTGATATTTATCTCATCGTAAATAAATTATGTATTTTAATATTTATTATAATATATTTTAGTTTTGGTTTGTCTCCTTTTGTAGAGTGAAGCTATTCCCTTTGCTATATACAGCTCTGACTGGATGGGCGCTAGCAATGGTTTAAAACAAAATCTAACATTTTTTATGCATGCAAGTCAAACACCGTTTAAATTATATGCAATTAATTTTTTTGAAATTTCAAAGGAGAATTTTGTTAAGGTGAGTAAAGAAACACTTTTTTAATAATGCTACAAAAAGGCGTCGAGCATTGGTTAAAATTTTCGAGCATTATACAATACACCCATAGAGGCAGCCTTCGAAAGGGGAGAGGACGTTATTTGGAAACGATTTCTCAGAAAGTTCTCTAACCAAAACCAAAGTTAAATTCAACTATATATATTTTTTTCATTAATTAGTTTCGTTTTTTTTTATTCAATCTGTTTTTTTTTAATAAGTGTTATTTGTTTTAATATTTTATTTCGAGGAAATAAGTTTTATTTTGTTGATAGAATTTTCATTATTTTTCATTAAATATTTATATTTTATAATGCTTTACCTATTTAAAGTATTATTTACCATTGTTATATTATTTAATTTTTATACTTTCATATTTTTCAATTTTTAATCAAATCATATACGGGAATACTCGCGAATTTTAGTCGTTTCTGCAGTCCATCTACTCAAAAACGAAACTAAAATAACGTTATTAAATTCGTTTATCGTTCTCAAGTAACGTGGAACGGGCAATTGGTGCGTCTCGTCTGTCCTGGTGTCCGTGTCTGCCGCTAACCAACAAAAAATATCTAATAACTAATAACTTTTAACTTGTAATGTTAATTCATTCGCTTTTCGTTCCTAAATAACGTCGTGCATGGTAAAGGTCTTTCGTTCATTGGTAACGAGTTATTTCAAAAGTTAGTAACGTTATGTTTTGTTCTAGTACAATAACGTTCTAAAATAACGTTACCCAAATAACGACCCATCTCTATTAACCAAAACCTGTTTATACTCGCGTCTAGAGATACCCCGTGATCACGAGCTTCTTGACAGTGTTGACACATGAAACATGCTTTATTATACAGAGACTCGGCGCTTTATTCAAAAAGTAGGCTTTTTTTAATAATGCATTTAATCTTAATGTAAGAAAAGCAAATCATGGGTCTTTTCTAGTACGTCTCCGCATTTTAACATCTGATATATAATTGGGGAAAATAAAAAGCCGCTCTGCTAACCAGAACTAACCATGACCGACTAGAACTTAGAGCTTTTGAATTTGTCTAAATTATCCCTACATAGAAGTTGTTAACACATTTTTTATAATTTTTGGTATGGTAAAAGTTATAATTTTTTTAAAAGTGTAATTATATATGCCCCGAGTTTTTTCTAATACGTTGTTAAAATTTTGCTTATAACTTCTACAAATAATTTAGACAAATTCAAAAGCTCTAAGTTCTAGTCGGTCATGGTTAGTTTTGGTTAGCAAAGCAGCTTTTTATTTGCCCCAATTATATTTGAGACGTAAAAATGCAGGGACGTATTAAAAAAGACCCTAAATTATTACATTAAAATGTAATTTTTTAGCTGAGTCCTTGCATAATAAACGTTTTCATGTGTCAACACTGTGAAGAAGCTCGTGATCACGGGGTATCTCTAGATGCGAGATGTTATACTAAAAAGATCTAAGCGGGTAATCAGTGTTGTGGTTAGTGTTGCCGTTTGTAGCGGAATTCCGCTATTTGTAGCAGAATTTTTTGATGGTATAGCGGCGTAGCGGCGGTATTAATAAAATAATTTGATTTAGAATACTGTTATATATTTTTAACCGTAACCTATTATTTACCTCGTCGCCGGTTAGTTATTTTTTTACGAAACAGAGATTTTGGTAAGCGTAACGGAAAATAGAGGAATTTTATGTAACGAAAAGCGGAATTTGTAAAGCAAGCCGCGCCAACACTGTAAACCAGGGGTCTCCAAACTTTCCAGCCTTAGGGCCATACTGATTACTCCAGTAAGTTCCGAGGGCCAAAACCATAATATCATTGTTGCCGGTGGTAAGAAATTGAAATGGCCCACTGATGAAAAATAAAACCCGAAAAGTACACAACGTTTAAAAAGGCTGCAAATCGGACAAAAAAGTCCACAAAACGCAACACTGCAATTATTAATTTTCCTGTCATTATCTGTAATTTCTAGATTAGTCGTAGAGTACGAGCCATGAGGAGTAACGTGCCCGACATCTGGTGGCACAAGCGGAAATAGGTAGTACCCTATCGCTAACAGATGGCGCTAATACCGTACAGAATAATCTCGTTGGTTCGAGAAAGTTTTGGTGTCTTCCACTCCTTTTGATGGCATTAATTGGCGCAACCAAAAGTCAGTTCCTATGACACTGTTGTTAAATAAAATATTGCATACCTCCTTAAAACGTGTTTGTGTGTGTTTAAGTTTAAGACATCTTTATAACAGTTTTTTTGATTTGAATTGTTGTTTTTGTGTGTGAATTAGTAGTATGGAAAAGAAGCGTGGAACTTTCCCAGTATTTCGTAATTGGAGTCCAGTAACAAGGCGCTATGTTTGATTGGCAATGAAAGCATAGCCGTTCTCAAAGAATATAACATTAAACGTCATTATGGAACAAAACATTTTCAAAATTACTCAAAATAAAACAGGATGTTTGCGGACAGAAAAATTCGAAGCTATCAGCGCGGATTGAAATCCAGCAATCTTCATTTACAAAACTCAAAACTGAACAAGAGGCTGCAACTCGTGCCAGCTTTCGTGGGGTTAAATTCATGGAAAACCATTCACCGATGGAGAAATGATCAAAGAATGCAATTGCAGTACCGAAGAAATGTGCCTGAAAAGGTAAATTTATTAAAAACTGTCAATGTCAGCAAACACTGTGGCTCGAAGGGTAGAAAACATCGCTGAAAATATATCCTCTCAACTGTTCGACAAAAATGGACATTTTGAGTGGTTTTTTTGGCCTTGGATGAGTCAACGGATGTGTCAGATACTGCTCAGGTGTTGATTTATATTCGAGGAGTAGATAAAAGCTATGAAGTGTACGAAGAACTTCTTTTTATGTACAGTATTCATGGCACAACTACTGGTACAGGTATTTTTAAAGGAGTTAAATGGTCATTAATCAAGAACCTTCGATGGAAAAACTTGAAATGTATTACAACTGATGGAGGCAAAAACATGAGTGGGAAAGATAAAGGAGTGGTCGCTCTTGTGCCCAAAGGCTGTAGAAAATGACGGTGGTTCAAAACCATTACGCTTTACATTATCATTCATCAACAGTCTTTGTGCGGAAAATGTTTGGATATGTCGGGCGTTCTGAAACCACATATCAACTGTTAATTTTATCAGATTATTTGGGCTGAATCACCGAAAAAATTCCGACAATTTATTGAAAAATTGGAGAAACTGACTTCCCTTTATTATGCCGTACGCTGGCTTAGTTGTGGGAAAGTCCTTCAGCGCTTTGAACTTCGAGCACAAATTAAAAAACAACGCATGGCTGTGAAGTTAGCATTCTATGTTGATTTGACAAAACATTTAACGAACTGAATTTGGGATTGCAAAGGAAAACCAGCATCTTCCTGATTTATACACTAATATCAAATCATTCCGGAAGAAATTGAGACTGTTTCAATCACAACTACGAAGTAAATGTTTTTTTACATTTTAAAAAATGAAATATTCATGCACACTACTGAGACTGAGTTTCCTATCGATTTTGCAATCGAAACTTTGAGTGCTTTGAAGATAAATTTTGATACTCGTTTCTCGGACTTTGATGCCATTGCGAATCAAATTAAAATTTTTCAGAATCCTTTTGATAGGTACTGACATTGAAACCCTAGCCCCGGAACTTCAAAAGGAAATGACTGATCTACAATGCAGTGATATAATTAAGAAATTAAGAACAAATATCAAAACTCATCTTTGTTGGAATTTTATAAGAGTCTTCCACTGACACAATTTGATAATTTGCATAAATTTGCTCGTGGTCTGTTTTCTGTTTTTGGTACTACTAATTTGTGTGAGAAAACATTCTCCAAAATGAAGTACACAAAAAATGTTTACAGATCGAAATTAACTGATGAGCATCTTAAATCTCTTTTTTAAAAATTGGTACAAGTAAAATTAGTTCACAACTACAAACTATTGTCAGTGGAAAATCTCAATTATATAAATCTCATTAGTATTTCATATGTCATTATGTTTGTTATAAGTTATGTGATTATTTAAAATGTATAAAATGTTAGTTGGATTCATTTCAATAATTTGTTAGTTATTATATACTGAAGTTAAATTTTCTGCATATTATACATGTCTTTACTCATTACAATTATGTGTTTCTTTATCCAACTTATCACAAAAACAATAACAATAAGCCTACAAGAATGTTATGAGTTAGCGGAGTTAGCCCATGACCATATCAATGTAGATGTCATATTAATAATTATTCAACATAAAATTAGAATACTTCAGTAAACTAAATTTAATTTGCTATAAAAATTATTTGTTCCCTAAAAGGAGTTTTCAAGTATGCTAGCTCTCCGCGGGCCGGACAAAATCTGTCCGCGGGCCGGATGTGGCCCTCGGGCCGTAGTTTGGAGACCCCTGCTGTAAACGATAATTAAATTGTAATATGGTTTTTTTATTTTTTTATTTGCAGATAATACAAGCATCTCTATCATACTACACGTTTCTAGTAACTCTGAACACAGAAAAGGAATATTAAAATATTTTAAAGTGGCACTTTATACGTTAATAATAATATAAGTAATACTCTATTTAATTAAATAAAACAAATACCAAATTATAGTTGTAGTTTATTATTTATTAAAACTTACTACCGTAGTTTTTGTGCAAAGAAATTAAAATTGTATTTTCTCGTATGGTGGGCACACTTAGAGAAAAATCTAAGTTTTAAAAGCAAACCCTTTTTTTGTATTTTTTTGTGAATTTGATCAGCCAGTTGAAATTTTATTTTAACTCAACAATTTTCCTATGTAACAGATGCTTTTAACTTCAAGAAAAATGAAGGTATTTTGGGATTTATCTATAAAATTTGATCAAAATCACAAAAAAAAACAAATATGAAATTCTCTTTTAAAAGCATGATTTTTACTAGGGGTTACCTAAAAAAATCAACTTCTCTTCGCAAATTTCGCTTTACCAAATCGTTCCCCGTGAGGCTAATACCATCTGGTCAATAATTGTTGTCTTACTTTTTGGATAAAAAAAAATTTAAATATCCTAGATCCACCAATGCCAAATTTCTAAAAAATCCTTTAATAGATATTTAAATTACTTTTTTTAAAACCGTTCTTTAAAAAAAATATCATGTCGTGATGAAAACACTAGATTTTCGAACCTAAGTTTATAGGAACTTTTTTTAATATAATGACCTGAGAAATCACCTCCTTAAATATTATCGCGTCCATTTTAAACATCCTGTTTAATTAATATTGGGATATACAGGGTGCCACAGATTCGAGTGCAGGCTTGCGGATCTCGGAAACCGTAAGAGATACGAAGTCGGTTAAATTATTGCTAATTTGCGCATTTAGGTACCTAACAACATGCCATTTAGAAAGTTGTAAAATTCCGAGTACTTCCGGAGATATCCGGAAAAAACCGAAATTTGCGATTGCAAAGACATTTTTTATGGCCACTTTTTAAGCTGTACAAAACAGGGTTGAGAGATTTTCCGTACGACGTTTCGTTTTCGTTAAACCATCATCAACTTTATTTTTTTTTAAATGCGACTCTCAATTGTTTATTGCATTTTTTTGAAGCAGTTGTAATCCCATTTACAATGGTGACACTTAATATTTTTCTGTTAAATAAACATATTTTCCATAAGAGACAATGAGTTAGACAAGGAAAGCACATCATTTCTTATAGGGGCGTTTCATATTTGTTAATAAATATTAAGTGTTAAACATTTTTGTAATTGGGATAATAAGGGGTTCAAAAAAATTAAATAAAACCCAGGTAAGTATTTAAAAAAATAAAGTTGATGATGGTTTAACGAAAACGAAACGTCGTACGGAAAATCTCTTAATGCTGTTTGGTAGAGCTTAAAAAGTGGCCAAGAGAAAGTGTCTTTTGTTTTTCCATATCTCTTTAAATAACGTCAGAAAAAATAAAAACGAAATTGGCAAATTTCGGTTGTTTCCGGATATCTCAGGAAGTATTAGCAATTTTGCAACTTTCTAAAGTGGACATGTTAGTTACGCAAATACACAACTTTGCCATAATTTAAGCGACTTCGTATCTCTTACGGTTTCCGAGATCCCCATGCATGCACTCGAATCTGTGGCACCTTGTAAATAGTGATGAGTGAGACCGGTCTTGGTCTTGCGGTCTTGGTCTTGTCTTGCAGCAAGACCAAGACCAAGACCAAGACCGCCTTCTCGCTTGCAAGACCAAGACCAAGACCGGGGTATGCAAGACCAAGACCAAGACCAAGACCGAGGGTGCAAGACTACGCAAGACAAGACCGACCTGCAAGACTCTTGCACTTTTGTAACTTTTTTTTTTTAATTATAATATTCAATTTTTATATTCAATATACAGCGTATTTCATACAGACATGACAAAAATGTGTCGAGAACTGCCTAAAAGGCGATTATTTTATGAGTAACAGGTTTTTAATAAAATAATAATTAAATCGATCACTTCGTTTTTAATAAAGTATCTAAAAACGATAACTAGTAGATTCAGTAACATGTTTCAAAAATAATAAGATTGTGACTCAATGGTCCAACAAAGCTCGATATCTCCAAAACCGTTAACGACAGAGAAAAATTTATAGTACAAAAGTTATAGAAGCTGAAAATTACTTACCTATTCCTAATGTTTTTAATTATGTATCTAGGGATGCCACTTACTGGATCAAAAATTTCCAAAATCCAGGAAAACATTATTTTTGTGCCACACTGTAAGAAGTGGCATCATTAGGTGCTCCTTTAAACTAAGATATAAATGTAAAAGTGATGGTTTAATAAAAAATATATTTGTCATTTTGTAGGAATGCTTTTTAATTTTTACAATTTTAAATTTCACTTCCGGTTTAGACGGAAAAGTCAAACAATGCCAAAAGTATAATGATGACGTCATTTTGTCAAAACCGAAAATGATATATAAAAACCATCTAAGTCGACATTTGCCTATATGACAGTTCAAGAATTTCCAGCATAATATACAGGGAAGCGATTTTTTAAAATGAATTTTTTGCTATAATTTTTCTATTTTAGGTTAAAAGCTAAAAATAAGGAAGTTTTCTTGAGTGGTAGTGGATTTTTTTGAAAATTCTGAAATAGAAAATTATTTTACATTTTACGCCATTTTTTCTATAATTTTTGTATATTCAGTTACCATTATAAACGGTTTCGGATATATCGATCTTTGTCGCACTATCGAGCCACCTTGTATATGCAGAATGTTTGACTAATTTGAACATAGAAAGTTTATTTGAAGTGAAAAGCTTCCTAAATACCTTTTTTTAAATTAGAAACCAATGTTTACATATCAGAATCATTTTCATGGAAATTTCACATCTGGTTGAAATTAAAAGTTTTTTTCTGCCCTCAGGTACTCAGTATTGTAGTTTTATAGCTTCTTCAAAGAAAATTTAAATATTTCCTATCTCTAAAATGAAGCCTATAAATAAATAAACCCTACATTTAAAATATCCTTTTAATTAAATAATTAAATGTACATGTAAGGTTAAAATTGTTATATTTTAAAATTTTAAAGCAAAAAATATGGTCTCCATCTTTATTTATTTGTAAGTATTAAAAAATATATATTTTATTTAAGATTGCTTAGTTTAAATTATTACTACCAAAAAAGCAAGACCAGCAAGACTCTTGCAGAAGACCAAGCCAGACCAAGACCGGTGGTGCAAGACAAGACCAAGACCAAGACCTTCTTTGGGCTTGCAAGACCAAGACCAAGACAGACTTGCAAGACCAAGACCAAGACAAATAGCCCGGTCTTGGTCTTGATCTGCTTTGCTCATCACTACTTGTAAAGCCTCTTCCGTCGACCAATCAGCACGTAGAGCGAGAAGAGACCATACACCTATTCGTTTGTTCGCACAGAAAGCCTGCCTCTAGTAGATATATACTTTAAGAATATAGCCAGAAAAATTCGAATTTGATAAAATTTAATTCTTGGGTTCACGAAATAAAAAAAGGTTAGTTCTGGTTGGTTTGGGATGAACAACACTACCAGATAGAGATGAGCGATATTTCACGAACTGTTATTTTTTCACTGATATCTAAAAATCACATATAACGATCGTTTCTCCTATCTTTCACAACGCGTGAATTGATATCTGTTATCACAAATAAACACTTGCGCAGTGACGCAGCACTTGCCCGTTTAGTTTCAGTTATAATTTTAGATACAATAATAATTATTAGAATTTCTGTAAGGCATGAGAAGAATATAGTTATTGGATATTGGTATTATTGGTAAATTATTCTTTTATCGTAATCGTAGTTTCCTACCCTAGGTGGTTATGACCAATGAGCTGTTAGGTTAACTGGAGAAAGCATCGATTTGGCATAAGCGTGGCATCATAAACGCCCATTCTAAGGTTATGCCTAGCGATGAATGAAACCTCTGTACTCAAACAATAAAATTCATTAAAACCCGGGAAAATGGTTATTACAGATACTATTTTGTCGTAAAGCGTACTGCCAAGTATCTTTCTGTTTCATTTACTTGATAGTATATTATGATTAAATTTTACTTAAATTGCTCTTAAAATTACATCAAATTAAGCTCTACTATTGTATTTTAAACTGTAAATAATATTTGTTATATTTATTACTATAAAGTATTACACAGAAAAGTAATGATGTCAAAATACTATTTTGTTTTTGGACAGCTACTAATAAAGGCGCGACAACGTGACAACAGTCCATTTTTCGTAAAGGCGTACTTCGGCCAACGACTAATAGTCGTTGTACTTCGGCTTCGCTCGGCAGATGACCCATTCAATATGGCGTTTTAGTATAAATGTTTCTTGTTGTTTTTTGGGTTATTTTAGTGACAATTGTTTAAATTTTAATTTTGTGTAAGTACTTTAAAAAACAAGTGTGTAAAGTGACGAATATGATTCCTGGATTATCATTTTACAATGAGTACAAACTATGCTTGTACCATTCTATAGCCAATAATAAACACAAACCATGTTGGGCGCAGCTCTCGATTGCGTTTATGAATGCTTTCTCTCTCTATGATGTCAGCTCATTGGTTGTGACTATTGGAAAAGAAGCGATTATGGAATTTTTTGGATCCATTGGACGAGAAGCAAAATTATTATATAAGTAAATAAGTCTGTTATCTAATTTAATAATAAAAATTATAAGTATTTGTATTAAATGAAATAACTGACCGATAGCCGATAATGAGTTAACAAGATAAAGACCCAGTTCTCAGAATCTTAGTAAGCAAAAAAGAAAATTAACCCTATTATTATGAGTAGACTGTAGACTAAACAATCTAAACATATAAACAAACAAAACAAGCAGTATCACGAACGCTTCAAACGCGACCTTAAAACTGTGATCACTGATCACATTACGTTTAACAATCGCTGATATTAAAAAATCACAGCAGCAAAATAATCAGGGCAATTTAAAAATTACGATATCGTTCATCTCTAGTTTACATTAGAGAAGAGCGATATTTCAGGAACTGTTATTTTTTTACTGATATTTAAAAATCACATATAACGATCGTTCTTTCTTTCACAATATGTGAATTGATATCTGTTCTTTTGTATCACAAATGACAATTGAACGTGTTCAAAGATGGCAACTTGGTATTCGTTATCAATACGAAAGCCGAGTATCATGTATAGTCTGTCTCAAAGTATATCGTTATAGCTTTTGACGGACCATACCCCAATAAACCTTTAACGATTTTATTACCTATTGTTATTGGGTAAACCCATTTATTCATAAGGGCAGGGGTGGGCCAGGTATTTCTTGAGTATTAACCATTAGGCATATAAATATTTTGGCTAATATTTTAGGGGCAGTGTTGAATAACCGTTTTTACTGTGCGTTTCGAAAAAGTTTTTTACGAGAATATAACTATGTCGCGTCGAAATCATTTGTCATTAGATGCAAAACAGGGTGTGAAAAATGTGTATGACACTTTAATCAGTAGAGGTCTAATTAAACAAGAAGCTTTAAAAGAAACCTGTCTACTTACAAAAACTATATTATTATTAGTAAAGAATTAAACAAAAGAAAAAAACGTAGTGATTTTCAATCTTACCGTATAGACTATAGACAATAGTGACCAGGACCTAATAAGAAGGAAAATTTATTGTCTTTATAAAAGCGGAGTTATTCCTACCATTGGATACACTGAAAAAGAAGCTAGACGAAGACGAAACCAATATAAATATTAGCCGTGCCACCCTCCATAGAGTTGTTTGTAAAATGGGATTTAAATACCGCAAAATAGACAAAAGAGAAGTAGTAATGGAATAGCACAGATAACGCACTTGGAGATTTAATTACCTTCAAGAAATTAAAAGATATAGGTTAGAAAATAGATCCATAATTTACCTTCAAGAAACATGGTTTGATACACACGACACAGTATCAAAGGATGGGTTGATTCCAGTCAAAACTGTCAGACGAAAGCACCTTCAAATAAAGGAAAACGCATTACCGTAATACACACTGGTTCAGAAGACGGATTTGTCCCAAACTGCTTGCTGTTGTCTGCAAAGAATAATAATAATAATAATAATAATAATAATAATAATTAATAATAATAATAATAATAATAATCCCGCATGTCAACATTCACCCGAACAACTGGTGATGAAAATGCAGAAATTT
>JAHBCN010024004.1:0-12176 GCA_019359885.1 Listronotus oregonensis | reverse complement strand
TTTTTTTTTAATTTTTTTAAAACCCCAAATTTTATTTCTAAACAAAAAAGACTTCATATTTTCTTAATCTCATAAACGGTTTTCGTTTAAAAACAAAAAAAAAACCGTTTCTCTGCAAAACAAAAAAATATAAACAACACCATGCAAAAATATCTAGATTAATTTTTTTTTAGGGGGAAAACCCATTGGTCGGACTAAAAATATTTAGAGATCAAATCTGCTCAAATTTTTTTAGTCCAATGCACTTTTTTTACCCAGAAAAATTTAATCTAAAAATTTCTCCGCATGGTGATATTGTTTACCGTATTTTATTTTTTTAAGCGAAAACCGTGAATCGAATTAAAAAAAAATCAAGTAATGGGGAGATTTAAAAAAATAATATTTATTTTAAGAGAAATAGGTGGCATACCAACAATGTCTGCCAAAATTAGCAGGTCAAATTCCGTACGAACGCCACTGCTAAAAAAAAAAATGAAACATTTAAAAAAGGACTTAATTCATAATACATGTATGCCAAATTTCACTAAAATATCTAAAGTGGTATTACAGATATTATAATTAATTATTTTTTTTTTAAAATTATACCACCGTGTATCTCCTAAGTAAAGACGTTTAGGAAAAATTGTCCCTTAAAATATTACTATTCATTTAAAAATTTGTAGTTGAGTCCAGAGTGTCCTAATTCTAAGAAATGCCATGCACACTTTTGGGGTAAAATAGTGGTCTATGTTTTTTATTCGCTGCATGTGTGTTTGCTCCTTTTTACCCCCATTGCTGCTTTAATATTAACAGCATTCCATAAAAAATATTTGGTGTCAAAATTCGGGATACGGATACGAATACGGTTTTTTTATTTTCTTACTCAATCGGTGTCGGCACGAGAGCCCTTTGAAACGATAGTTGACGTCACGCTCGCCGGAACGACAGACAGGACATGTTTCGAATTGCATTGCGCGGGTAGTACTTTTGTTTCGTTTATTGTTTAGTGTGACACTGGGCCGCGGAGATAACGTGTTTACGATTACGGTAGTTAAAATAATGTCTACTAAGAAATTTAGTAGTGCAATGTTAAATTATTTTGAGATAATTAATAATGAATGTGTGAAAAAGATCCGTAAAAAATCCGGTTCTTTTTTTCCCTTTCCCCACTATCTTAGTCCGTAATTACAATAAATATAAATGGGGGGGCGTCCGGAGGTCGTCTAGAAGCGGATTTTAAAAAGAGTCCGGGTAAAGCCGGAATACTTTTTGTGTCAAGGAAAATCCGATTAATTGGAAAATATATATATGCTCTCCTGGGCTGCATATGGCAGACTTGAGGATATGTTTAGAAGGTAAAGTTTTTAATCAGTGCATTTTACCGGTTATGAGTTATGATCTACGGCGCCAAAACTTTAATTTTGACAGTCACACCTGCTAAAAATCTTGGATTAACACAACGCAAGATGGAAAGATCGATGCTTGGTGTGTCACTTCGAGACCACGTTAGAAATGAGGACTTACGGGCGAGAACAGGAGTCACGGATGTTATCTACCAGGTGGCTAAGCTCAAGTGGAACTGGGCTGGACATGTTGCCCGCATAACAGATCAACGATGGACAAAAGGACTATTCGAATGGAGACCAAGAGCTTACAAGAGAATCAGGGGAAGACCCCCCACGCGATTAACGGACGATATTAAAAGAATAAACACAAACTGGATGCAGAGCGCTCAAAATAAAGGACAGTGGATGCAAAGGACGGATTGATGATGATAATGATGATGATGATGATGATATATAATAAAAAGAAGTCAACAAAAATCTCTCAATTATTTTTAGGACAATATTAGCCCAGGAAGAGTGAAGGATCTATTGGTTCCCACATAATTATTTAAATAGTTTATTTTTTGTGCTGTGGTCTAGTGATTTTTGAAAAGTTTTGTCAAAGATTGCTAAATAAATCACGAACACATAAGTTGTTTAAACAAATAAAAAAATTTAAACAATGTTTTTATGTTTGTTGTTAAAATATTTTTTATGGGTTTCAGGAGTAAAAATCTTAATTTTACTAAAATATTAGGGGTATTTAAAGTTTTTGTTTGACGTCTTCAATTAGAGTAATGTTATCCCTATATATTACTAACGCTTCGTAATACGCCAACTTTCATTTATCTAAAAATTAATGATAAATAAAATTACATACGTTAGCTCAAAACAAAGTTCCCATATCTCTCTATTATCTTTTTTTATAAATATAGTGTGGCTAGTCATATAGAAGGAAAAAAGATTTACTTAGACAGGTTTAAAATGGAGCCTATGTTTTTTAAATGTGTATTATGTTCAATTAAACCAATATAAAAAACTAGAAAGTTTTCGTTACTGCCACGTCACTGATTTTTACTAGTTTCAAGCGAACTCTTGCCAATATTGCCGTTCAAGAAATTGAAAAAAAAAACTAACTATTCTTTTTTGAATAGAAAAAAAAAGACGCTACTTTTAAACGGGTTTTGGGTTTTTCAATGATTTTTCAACATAATTTTAAAAACGAATATGTTTTAAAAAAGGGGAAGAAGTGTAGTCGTTATTTCTAAAATAACATCTAACGGGGAAAAATTTGATTGCGAGATTCTTAAAATAAACTTTTTCAAAGAGGTGCTTATTTTTTTAAAAAAATAATTTTAACAAATCCTACAAGAACTAAACAGGTGTGACTTTTTCATATTTAAAAAAAATAGGTCATTTGTTTTTTTTCTCCCCTAAAATCAAAAAAAAATTTTAAGACAATAATTTAATAAAATTAAAGCATACGAGATAAAATTAACATTTTTTAAAGCCACACCTAATTTTATTGGTTGTTTTGGTTTTTTTTTATTTTTTTTTATTTAAATAAAAAAAAATTTGCATCCGTTGGGGTAATATGGAAAGAAGCTGGAATGGGGGCAAAATGGGGGGGGAAAAAAGGACTGACGCCAATCCATCAAAAAAGACCATTATTTACTAGAAGGAGAAAAAACACCGATTGGGAAAAAAGTTCGGTGAGAAAACCAAATACCCCATACAGCCAAGTTTTTTGGGGGAAAATGACGACAAGCTGAACTGGAGAGCACATCTTAAAATGGTAGCGAAAAGGCCGGGGGCCCCCTTTTGGGGCTCTGAAGAAGAGTCGTAGGACGGGACTGGGGACTTTCTCCTAAGGCTGAAATGGATATGAACAGTCATCGGGCCCCGGATACTGTATGCCTGTGATTTTGGAACCCGGAACAAGAGGGCCCCCAATAAGTAAAACCCAAAAAAAAATGGCTGAGGGGAATAACTGGGGCACATCCACTACCAGGAATCGCTGGATTTTTGGGGGGTCCCCCCTCTCCATTAATGATTAAGGCCTCGCGGGCGGGGCCCAAAAACTGGGGGGAGGACGGTGGAGGACCAGAGGGGGCACTGTGCATCAGGGCCAAGGGGAATTTGGGGTCTTTCGATGAAGCGGGGGAACACCCCCCAAAATTTCCCCTTTTGACCTCATGCACAAGGGGGAATGGCATGGGGAGACGACGGGGGTCCAAACGCGGGGACCCAAGCAAAGGAAAAAAATTCAAGAGGCCAAAAAGGAAGCCGCCGGCCGGTTTCTTTGAAACACGAACAAAGTTCTATGGAACAATGGGAAAATATGCAACCGTTTTCAGGCGGAATTTTTGGGGGAAAAAAACCTAGAATACTGCCTTAATAGAAGATGGGGGGGAAAAAAACTTTATGTACTGACGTAAGGCAGCGATGGGGGGCCTAACAAATAGATACAGACCAGAACTTACAAAAAATGTCGGGAACAATTAATAAAACGAAAACCGCCGATAACCCTGCAATGGGCCCCCGGACAAAAGGGCCCCGAGGAAGAAATGGCTGACAAACTCGCCAATTTGGGAGCGGGGAAAAAATGGACCTAAAAATATCGGGGAATCTCTTCCCCGGGGTATGACAAGATAGCAACATGGATAGAGAAAAAGTTAAAAGAAAGGAAAAAAAAAAAACCAGAAATCAAAGGCTATTATTGGGGAAGGACTATGGAAGGACCTACCGATGAACAAAAAGGACTTCGATAGGGTGCAAATGAAAAACCTGGCAGTCAAAATGACAGGCATTATAGAAACACTATCTCAACAAGATAGGTTTGAGAAAGGTTAAAGTACATGTGGGAGGGGTGGGGGGAGGGAAGGAGGACGCCATACATGTACTTAAGCCCCCCAAAACTAGGGCACGTCGGGGAAATGTCTAGGTACGGCATGGCTGGACCAAAATGACATAAGATTCCTACCACTAAGGGGGCTCGCGTCACTAGTGAGGAAATTGGGGCTCTAGTAAGCAAAACGACAGCACCATATCAGTATAAAAGGAATGCATACGTAAGGGACAGTACAGGGTGAGGAACCTGTGTATGCTTAAGGGTTGGTGGGGGCATAATGGGCTAAGGCCTCAGTGCTAAGGGCCCCAGCGAGGGAACTCACCATGCAAACAATAGATAGATAGATAGATCCCCTGTTGATTCTCCCAGGATTTCCCCACTTCTTTTGGCATTTCCATGTTAGCTTTGATGTTCCCTTTTGGGGTTTACTAGTGCCCTAGGGACGCCTGACTGCCTGTTATTATAGATCGCTTGTTTTTATAAGCCCTCCTGTTATTTTTTTGCACAGTGCAGAAACCCCAATATTTTCTTTTAAAAAATACAGAGCTGTGTGTTCCTAGTGAAAGTTGTGGGAAAAGGAATTCCTTTTCACTGTACACGCCCGCTTCAGTTCCCTGCTGGGTTTTTGGGAACCATCTGTATACCCAAATGATGTCGTCAACCGTGCCGGGGAAATCTTGCCACCACTACTTCTTTATCTGGAATTTTTAGCTTTTAAGTTTTTTTTTAAATGTGTATTGGGGGGAAACATCTGGTCTGTTCTCACTTCCAGGATGTTGTCACCCAAACCCGACTTTTTATGTCGATATGTACCAAACTAGCGTCGACATCACTTGGTTTTTTTGCAGCCGGAAGTAGCCCATTCTTGTCTCTCCCATGTGTATGCAATTTATGGGGCCAAGAGCCACTTTTATGGTTTCTGTTGGGGTTTTTTTGTGGCCCTGCTATAGCTTAACAAGCAAAATTTTGTACCTTGGCATGTTCTGGGAACAGCAGTTCTTTTTCGCATCTTTATTCACCATAATATGATGAGTCAGTTTATATAAAGCTGCCATCACCTTTTAAATGACTACGCTGAACAAAACTTTAAATACTTCTGATATCTGTAAAATTATGATTTTTTTGGGCAACAATTAATAAAATACTTAAATAATTACGTAAGTATTTTAATAAAAGCTGCGCAGTTTTGAGGCAATCTGGTAATAAAATGAATTGGGTTTTTGTCAACAAAAAGTATCCGGGTTTTACCCGAACCATTTTTTTAAAACCGTTCCCCTTTATTTTTTACATTTAAAATTTATTTTTATATACCAAGACCTAGGGAAAAATGTTTTTGTCGAAGGCAATTCTGTTGATATTAAAGCAGCAATTTTAATAATAGAAATTGGGGAGGCTGATTTATGCAATTATTCATTATTATTTTTTATCTCACTTTTTAAAAAGTCATTTTTTGGGGTAACCAAATAGCTGAAGTTACTGTTATAAAAAATGTTGTATTTTTTAAAAAAGTTTTATTTTTTTAATCAAAATCGTTATTATTGTTTATTGGTAACATACCAAGAGTTATTGTTTATTGTTGGTAACATAATTGAAAATTGTCGTTATTTTTTAAAAGCTTTGATGACAATAGTTTTAATAAAAAACTTAACAATCAAATAAATTTTATTAAATAAGCGAAACCCTTTTAAGTTTGGTTTTGGGCCCCGTCCGAAAAAAAGGGATTTGGCAACTTAAAATGTATTTTCTCCAAATGTCCATGCCTCATAATTAACCCTAAAATCTTAGTCTATTTTTTATTCCAGAACGACCTTTTGAATATTATATTATCATTACATTTGGGATGTTTTTGTGAAATGTTATTGTAACATTACCATAGCATAGCATAACTACGTGTCACACGGAGAAGGGCTCATACATTAACAATATAATTAATTAAAGGAAATAATAATATGGAGAACGATTGTTTATTCTTTAAGGAAATTAGAATAAATATATTAATTTTTGGAAAAAGGTGCTAATCATTAGAATTATACTTTGCAATTGATATAATGTTTGAACCTTTTCTTCCTTAAGTTAACCAAAAAATGAAAAAAAAGTATTTGGTTTTGGACGATTTTTTTTAAAGGATCTTGCAATTTTCTATGGAAAATGGGTTTCGGCCAATTGTTTTCAAAGTTTGCACACAATAGTTTCTACGATGATCAAAAGTCTCCACGAACACAAGCCCAAAACCCAAAACCTCCCAAAATCACCCTCTTAGCAGTCACAGGGATATTTCTTAGCGTAATGAGTTTCGGCCAATTGCTTCTAAACTTTGCATACTGATAGTTCTCACGCTGATCAAAAGTCTTCACGGGCACAAACCCAAAATTACCCCCTAAAATCACCCCAGAGGTTACTTGGGATGATTTTGACCGATAGTTTGGTCAATTTCTGCGGAAATATTTGATAGTATTTTCGAATTGTAGCTACTTAAATGGCGCAGTTTAAAATCCGCGAGCAGGAACTTCATATGACTAGACCTTTAGGGGAGGGGTGAGTGGGTATCCAATTATTGGTGTTGGAGGTATTGGGGGGGGGGGCGGTCACATACCGTAGGAAATCCAGAAATAGGAGATGTCAAGCTGTAGCTCTGTATCCATTTAAGTGGTTACAATTCGACAAAACTCTCAAAAATTTCGCAGAGCAATTGGCCAAACTATCAGTCAAAAATTATCCCCAGTGACCTTTTGAGGGTGATTTGGGAATTTTCGGGTTTTTGTATCCATAGAGACTTTTGATTAGCGTGTTAAGAACTCTCACTTATGCAAACCCATTTTCCATAAGAAAAATTCAAGAACCTTGTCGGTAATTTTGGAGGAATTTGGGGAGTTTTCTGGTTTTGAAAACAAAAAAGACTTTTTGATTAGCGTGTTAGCTATGCAAATTTTTTAGGAACACCAAGGAAACCCATTTCATAAGAAAGTTCAGGTCCTTGCCTACTTTAAAGTAATATTTAAATACTTAAACTATCTGTTATTGTTAACTTTTTAATCCAAATCCTATTTTAAACCTTAAGTCGTTAAAAAAAAATGAAAGTTTCCTTAAAAAAAATATCGAAAAATAGCAAAAAACATTTTTTTTTAATTTTTTGGTCTTTAATAACCCTTTCAAAAATTATAAAAAAAACCATGAAGCTAGATCTACTAAAAACACATCATTTTTTTAATATGACGTGGTCAAGAGGTCAGCCAAAAAAGAAATTAATTTATCGCCAAATTTTTTAACAAAAAATGTGCTTTATTCGCGCTTCGAATACCTTTTAATTTGAGGCAAAACTAAAAAAATCTTTAATGCGGCTGAGATATTAGAAAAAAACGAAAATTTTTCATGATTCAACTTTCTGAGCACCCACGTAAATTAAAAAAAAAAAAAAGGAAAAAAAGAGGGTTTTTTATTTTTGCCTTTTAATTTTAAAAATAAAAACCGATTACCCCCCCTTTACCACCTTTATTTTTTTTGATAATCTTTCAATAAAAATAAAATTTGATTCAAAAATTGGATGCTTCTTTTTTATGGCAATATCTTAATGGCCTATTTAGAAAAGATTTTTATTTTTAATTAAATTTGAGTCAAGCCTTTTAGTGATTTTCCATTTTTTTCCAAAAGGGCCCCTTTTGGGCCAAAAAGAAAGGGGAAAAATGGTGTTTTAAATTTTTATTTAGATTTTTTGTTCAGGCGATTGCCACCATAGGGGAAAAATAGGTTTTTTTAGAAGGCTTTCGCTGTATCCGGGCCCAGGTCGAAGTGGTCCATTTCAAAAAATTTCGGGGGAAATCCCAAAAAAAACCCAAAAAATTTTTTAAAGGTAGGGAAGGGTTATTTTTTTATTTTTTAATTTTTAACCCCCAGGAACTGACCCGTTGTTGGTAACTTTATTTTGGTCCCTTAAAAAAGGAAATCAGGGAGGGAAGGTTAGATCCACGAAAATATTAAAAAAACCAAAATTTTGACCTTTTTTATTTCCCGGACATTGCACTTATTATCACAGTATAAAAACAGTAAACCTACTTCAAAATTACCATATAGATTTAACTATTTTTTTCCTCGTTTTACGCGTATCCGTTCATTGAAGCAACACCCAATAAACGGGGCTAAAAAAAGTTTAATATTAAGTTTATTACCCATTTGCTATATTCAGAATATTGATAATGCATGGCGGAGAAAAATAAAAATCGATATCCTGCATTAAGTGCATTATAAGCGAACGTGAGAATAAGTAAACTGTGCAGTAGATAGAAAATGGCGGTATGATATGAAAATATAAAATGTATCCGTACGGTATGCTAATAGTTCTAATCAAGAATGTCTTACTGCATTAGCGGTTTTTAGTTCTGACATACTTTGCTAAAATATTATGGTTTAGATTAGACCTAGTAATTAAAGAGGGAAACTCGAGGTTTGGTACGTAACATCAAGGCAAGGCAAAATAAACAATTAACTTTACAAAAAGTATATTAAAACAATGCTTAAAGCGCGAGTTAAAATGTTTAGATAATGGACCTTTCCTATTAAAGGACCATCTGCTAAATTTCTTATCCGTATTCGTTTAGGCATAATTAAGATTTAAATTTTACTTCCGGCTTGTGACGATACGAGGCATGCTGAACTCCAATTTCTATTTTTTTTTGCCCCGTTTTTTTAATTTAAGCAAAAACAACAATCCGTCGTGTTCCCTATTTCCTATTTATGATACATTCATTAAATGTCAATTAAATATGCAACATAATACATGTACGGGGTAATTTAAACCTATCGGAATTTACAAAAAAAAATATTCACATAAAACAGCTGGAAGCGCTACCCAATCAGGACTTTAAGAGTAAATTATTATTGTAAGAATATTCTTACAGCATTAAATAAGAGTTGAAGCTCCACAATATTTCCTCCAAAATTTTCTTACAGCAACAATAAGTGCCTTACAAAAGAAGAATAGGCACCTTCTTATAAAACAAAAAACACTTATTACATTCCTTATAATTATTACTCTGTGAATTTAACAAAACAATAACAAAATATCTTAGTAAACATCTATACAATCTTTAAAATTCTATTTATAAAATCTTCTGGCTTTATTAAATTGCATACTTTTTATTCTTCTAATATTTTTCGATATATTGCATATAATCGACTTTAGTAAGTGTGATTTGTCTTGTTATAAATTCTAGATAATGGCGATCGGTTGGTTAGAGTATTTTACGATGCATTGCATACCAATTTACTAACAAAATATATATTTAGTTTATCAAAAAGTTTTAAAGCACCCACAAAGATCGGCAATTTTTTTATTAAAATCTAACTTTAAAAAATAAATAAAAAAAATTTGCCCAAAAATACATATTTTGGCATCCGAAAACCATTCGGATAGTCTGTTATTAATTTACAGTAAATTAATAGCCATATATTTTTAAGTTAACCTTTATTTAGGTTTACACTTTATATGGCGTTTCGATATCTCAAAACAAGGGACAATTAAACATTGCGCTGAAATTTCTTTTACGTAGTATTTATATAACATCTATATCACTATTGTCCTTTCAATAAGTATATTATATAGGCTTTATAAGTGGACCACCTTTCTTAAACTGTTTCCAAGACTCAGAATTGGAGCGGTTTATGTTTCCGACATTTCGATATAGTATTTTACAAAGAAACAGGTATCGGGATTTTTTACTAATCTGTTTTATGTGTATTTTAAACAAAATATTGTCCTTGCTAATTATTTTCTCTTTGGTAATGAGAAAGTGAGGTTATGTTGGTTTCAGCTGCTTAAAATATGACTTTTTGTAAAAGGAATAACACTACTTAAAATTTGAGCAATTAGGCCTTTGTATAAAAACAAATGTTTTTGGTGCCCTTTGTCGACAGCTGTTGGCTTTATTTTAATTTATAAATTTGGAAATTCACATCTCAGCACTAAAAGCAGAACATTTTCATCTTAAAGAGGTGGACTTGTTGAGTGGAATCGTTTAAATAACACCTGATTACCGACTGTTTAAACCGGTGCAATACATTTTTTGTGTATGTGTTTTTGCTATTGTATTCACTACGACTATAGGCGAGATGTAATATTGAAACTTAGCCGCAATCGCCTGTGTCGGCGAGGCATTGTGAATATGTGTGATTAGCGTCTCGTGACGTCAATATCGTTTTGGTAATTTCTGGGTTGTTCTTTAAATTTCTTACCAAAAGATTAAGCTCAAGGTTTATTTTGCTTTTGCAAAATTAAACCTTTGGGTGTGCTATTATTGTGTTGTTTTTTTGTGTAAAGAATACGGAAAGATATAAATTAAAATAAAAAAGAAAAAAAAAAAACTGACCTATTCACCCAGAAATTGAAACATCTATAGAAAATGTACAAGTGTCATTTGAAATGAATTTAACTTTACTTTTGAAGATATACTGTTTATAAATATAAAGGTTGTTTGGTAGGGCAATGCGTTAATTGGGGTATGTGATGTATAAGCAGAGAAATTATTTTATTTTGTGGGTTAGCTCTACATAAAGTTTTTGTTTAAATATTATCAAAAACAAAAACCACTTTACGTAGAATAATTTTTAAGTTTTTTACCCAAAAAACCTCGGCCTCTCAAGTACTAAGATTTGAAATACAAGTTCTTTTTTGACTTGGCCAGTTCTTTATTGATCTGTCTGTATTAATGGAAGACAGTTTTTTCCATTAGACAGTCAGATCAGTAAAAAACTTGCCAAGTCAAAAGAACCAAGACTAATTTTAGATCTTAGTATTTTAGGAGTTCGATATTTTTGGATAAGACCTTTGACCTAATTTAACATAAGTGTTTTTGATATATTTTTTTAAGTTTATTAAATGGAATACAATTCTGAGTTAGAGTATTTTAAAGTCTGCAGAAGCGATGGAAAACGTGTAGATAAAATGACCTTGATTTCCTGGAAATATGGAAAACAATTACTTTGGGACGCTACTTGCAGCCATACACTTGCAAAATTTTATCTGGGTAAAACTTCTAATTAAGTAGGTGCGGCTGCTCGTCTTGCCGAGAATGAAAAACATTTAAAGCTTGAAGACCACTTTATTTTCATTGCTTTTGATGTGGAAACTTTTGGTTCTTTGGGTGATGAGGCTAAAGGTTTTATAAATGAAATTGGCAAAAAGATTCCTTGCGAAAAATCTGGAAGTTTCATTATCCAATAAATTGGTTTAGCTGTGCAACGGCGTAATGCAGCATCGGTACTAGGTACAATCCAGGAAGACCTAGGACTTGATGATGTTTTTAATTTTTAAATATGGATTAAGTAATTAAGTTTATTCTAGAATATTGTAATTTGGTATTCATAACATTATATATTTTAATATTGTTAAATTATATGTGCCTTTTAAATTCCAAGACATATGACTTTAGAAACTCATGTCCAATCAAATTACAGACTTCTAAAATTCCTTCTTGAGGGCTTTTCGAGTAATTATGTGTCGTTTTTTGGGTTTTTTTGGGTTTTCTTGTTTTTTCCCAAAAAATACAAAAATTAAATTTCAAATTTCTACTTCCTTGACAAGTGCTCCATAGTTTTAGTAAGTCAATGAGTCAGTCATTTAGTTGTAAAATGAGTGATTTTCAAAATCGAATATCTCACTTGACATAACTTTTTCAGTTTTTTGCAGATAATTAGAATACCCTTGTTTTCTATATCAAATCATACACTTTTATAGGGACCAATAACAAAGTTTATGTGGCAAATATTAATCAGAATATTTTCATTTTACTATTAAAAAAATAAATTATTTATTCAAACATGGTCCCCAATGCTTAAAAAAAAATAAAAGCACATTTTTTTCAATTGAAAAAAACACTAAAATAATATTTCGAGTTCTCCGGGGTAAAATAGATTTAGATTATGAGAATTTAAAAACAAATTTGTCAATGCACAGAGTTAAATAGAAATCAATACCTGGGACGCATATTTGTTACGGACAGTTAAAAATCATTAACGGGCGAAATAATGGG
>JAHBCN010024003.1:0-12252 GCA_019359885.1 Listronotus oregonensis | reverse complement strand
TTGTAACTGGTACAGGGATGCTATTATGAAACCAAACTTTTTCCTATCCAGTAATTTGATTTAATTTCTGGTAATGGTTGACGAGTCCGGCACAATATCCATGATAAGTCTTCAATTTTCCGTGAACAATAACTTCCATATTGCCGAGTATTCAACGGCTATAATTTTTGTTACTCAAATATCCCGTTCTTTTGCCAAAAGAAGTTCTTCATTACCAATTTTTAAATGGGGTTACATGGTATTATATATTACATTGTTATTGTATAGGGCGATCCATTATAAATGGACGGACCCCTAGGTTTTAGTTTGACAACAAAACAAAAATTTACCTACACAGATTGATAGGTAACTTATTTTTATATTTATATACAAGGTGCCACTAATTTTTTTTCGAAGTTTTTAAGACGAAATATCTTAAAAACTAATCATTTAACTGCCTATTAGATAAATTTTCTAAAACTATGAAAAAATATGGATCAAAACTAGTCATTCTATTTAAAAAAATGTCGACTTTCCGATTGCTCGTTGGTAGTTGACACCACGAAAAAAAAATTTAGATCATAAAAAAACTTTAAGCTATCATATTAAATGAATTTTTGGTGATAAAAAAAGGGCCAAAATCTGGGTGTCCACTTATAATGGATCTTTGGTAAAACTGTTGTTTATAAAGTACTAAATACAGGGTGTCCCAGAATATGTGGGCAATCTCTCGGAACCTAATAGAAAACCCAAAAATATTATGACAAGTTCCCATAATCTTTTTCCTACAAGCCTCCCCTACGGAGATACAGGTACATAACGGACGACCTTGGAAATGGTTTTTTTAAATAACTTTTAAAATACTGGTCGTAATTTAATATTTTTTTAATATGATGGTAACTAAATAGGTTTTCTTAAAATAAACCCATTAAATCATATTTGGCTTATTTAGTTTGCCAGGAACGGACTAGCTCTGGCCCAATAATAGCAATTTTTTTAACACCCTGTATGATAAGGCTCAACAATAATATTTTTGAATAGCTTAAACATTAAACTAAAAAAAAGGTATACTTGATTGACCTTGATAAAATCAACTGTTTAGGAAAAATAAAATATCATGTTTGGTAATTTTTTTTACATTATACAGAGTGTTTTCTAATAGGCGTTTTTCATGATTTTTTTTTATTAGCTTATTGCAAAGCCACATGAAAATAAAGGCCAAAAATATTTTTTCCCGATTTTTTTGGCCTCCGGAAACGCCTTAAAAATCAATTTTAAGTTTGAATTTTGTAGGCCCGTGACGTCACGGCCCTAAATTTTCTATTGGTGGAATTTCTGCTTTGTTGTCAGCTTTTTTTTATTCGATACCCTGTCACAAATATCGATATGCGCAACATCTACAAAGTTGGCGTTTCCTGTCAATTGTCATATTGTCAATGTCAACCTGTATAACCTGTAACCTCTAATATTTATTAATAAAATTTTTAATTTGTAAATAGTGTGTGTTCTTTTTCCCAAAAATTCAATTTCTTACTATAGTTATTATTATCCCAATCTTTCCTTGTTACCCTTTTGATAAATTTTTTATTTTTTAAAATGAAAAAAGTGTTATTTTATTTTTGCGAAACCAGAAGCCGGCCGAGTTTAGGATCTTCAAAAATATTTTTTCTCTTCCAAAAAAAAGACGATAGGAAAAAAGCCTGGTGTGCTGCTGTAGGTATTGAAAAAATGCCCAAAGGACATCCTATTATTGTTGTGAAAACCATTTTGATGTAAGTTTTTATGTTTTATTCCAATTGAAACTATTTAGGTAGTCTGGCTGTGTTTTAGCGTAAAGTCTAAAAAAGCATTTCGCCTTTTAGCATTTCGTTAAAATCGATACGATTTCCATATCGATAGTTCCTAAACAGACTTGGCATCCATGTTGAATTTGATTGGTTAGGGGAGTGGCGGGCTATTTAAATTACAATGATAATTAAACCTTAAATAAAAAGTAAGGGGTTTGTATTTTTCCGTGTTATTTAGCAGGTTTTGCTTAATTGTGTTTCTACTTTTAATTTTTACACAAAACATTATCAATATCAATTGAGTGAAAATACCCTATTGTACGTCAATATTTAAAGAGGTAATTTTTGGGTCCATTTTAAGAAGAAAACTTTATATGAACGTATGTCCTAAATGTCTTAAGTTTTGAGATACAGGGTGGTAAAATTTTTGAAAATGAATCATTAATTATTAATATCTGTAATACCACTTTAGATATTTTAATAAAAAAAGTTTATGGGAACTTGTCATAATATTTTTAGGTTTTCTATTAGATTCGAGAGATTGCCCACATATTCTGGGACACCCTGTATATATTATATTTATTATATTATTTTGCTTTAGCTTTAGGGTTTTCTTTCTGTCAGGAATTTTTTAAAACAATATTAAACTAGTTCTTTTCGGTATTTTTAAATATAAAAGATGAAAAAAGGTTTTCCCTTATTAAATTTTTATCGACTTTATCCAAATTACTAGTTAATTTTTTTGAACTTCACTACAATCAAAGATAATACTACTACGGATAAGATGAACCATTCAATGCTATATTTTTGATACCCCTAATGGATTTTGGCTAACGCGAGCCGATGTCCATCGAGAGATTTTCGCGCTATCCTTGAACGAAAGTTAAACAGTGTTGCCGGCGGCCAATTGGCGGGATGAAACGCGACTAAAAAATACACATACCGTTTAGCCGCCCGCTTTCACTACTTCGTGTTCCGAATAAGGTACAAGCGACAGACATTGGCAATGTCGCACGGTTTGTTTCGCTGGGGCAGAGGTTACCGACTTAATTTTATTCGCATTTACGGAAGCATTGATATCTCCGAACTGATTCAAAACGCCCCATTTAAATGAACCATCTATTCGTAGTAGTATTATCTTTGCTACAATTCAATCTTTTCAAAATCACCGGTAAACCATAGAAATTTTATAAGTTATGTTTACTATTTTCTTTTTTACCTGCCTTTTACTGTTTAGGGAATGAAGAGACTTTGTATTTCGTGCAAATTTTTATTAAAAAATCCTAGCAGAGCGCTTACGGTAAAACCATCATCAGTGCTATTGATGGTTTCAATGGTTTTACCGAAAGCGCTCTGCTAGGATTTTTTAATAAAAATTTGCACGAAATACAAAGTCTCTTTATTCCCTAAATTCTTACGTGCACACAGCCACAACCAAGTTTTCTTTTACTGTTTAATTATTCACATTTACACTGTCGCCAAACAAAACTTTTTGGCGACATTTCGAAAGTTGTTCTTAAGCATTAACTGCCCCTTAAGTTTTAAATGTTTCTTGCACCAGCTGAAATTGGTCCTTAATGGTCCCTTAACTTTAAGTTTAGGATTTTCTGTACTTAATGATCCCTTAAGTAATGTGAAGTTGAGATTTGACAAATATTTTGTTTTATTTTTCGTTTATAGTTTCAAATAATTAATTTGATAAAAATAAATTATGTAAAAACGGAGTTTTTAAACAATGGTGTTTTGGATTGTGATATTTTAAATGCGATGTTAATTAGATTTCCAAGAAAAATGTAGAAACAGTGAATTTTTATTACTTATGGCATTTTTCAGGTTTATTTACCTTTTTTTGTTCTTTTGGACATTGCTCTGTTATTTTTAAAAGGAACCGTTTTGACGAGATGAATAATCTTACATTTTTCAAAAGGTTCAAATTAACGAAGCCAACAGTGCTCAGCTTACTTGAGCAAATCAAAGATGAGCTTTAGTTTAAACATGACAAGTTTGTATTAGCTTTTAAATTTTAAGTATTTACTTGTAAATTAGGAATATTTAAATTTGTTCACATAAATTAATAATTAAAAAAAATAATTATGTATTTGTGTTTATATTTCATATTGACAATAATAGTTCCTTTTCATGGCCGTAAAGAAAGGCGCTCTTGATCTTTTTTTCCCATATTGTTATAAATTTTACAACAAAAAATCACAAACTAACGACTGATTTTGTATTATATTGTCTATAAAATGAAAAAAAAAAAAAAGTTTTAACTATTTACAAAGATTCAAGTCAGATTACTGCTATCATTAAATAACACACAAGCTAGAAAAGGAAAGATCTAATATCAGTTAATTCTGATTATTCGCGTTGTAAAGGCCAACAACAAAAAAGAAGAACGATGCAACGTTGCCACCTTTCTAAGTACTCTTAGTTAAGTTGCAATAAAAATCTAATGGTGAATGCGAAAACAATTTAAGTTACCCTTAATTTTAAGGTTTACTTAAGATACTTTTGGTGCAACTGGCCATAAGACTCTTATAACATTTAAGATGCGAAACAAAATGGGTAATCGAGACTTTTGCGACCTTTGTCGATTACATTTTTTAGTTAAGACTGGGGAATTGACCTCCAGTGTCCACCTCTTACTTTGAATTCATGCATATTATTTTCGTTTCTTAAAACAAAGTATCTTCTTATTACATTACCACTTATACTATTTACAATAAATATATTAAATACAGGGAACATGTTTTTATCCAACTCAGTATGTGTCCATGGCACGTATGTATAAAATTCCTGTTTTTGATAAAATGGTGAACGTGTTTAAAAAATAAATTTAATGTTAAAAATCTGTGAGTTTGGGTTCTAAAGGCATTAACCAGATGTTAAAACGCGTAGTTTTGGTTAGTATGGTTGTTAAGTGTTTCATCTTTTTAAAAATGGTAGTATTTTTTAATGAACACGTGTGAAGTTTTATAATCTGTGAACTCTTTCGTATATTTATAGCCGTCGAGGCTTGACGAGTGACAGTATTTTTTACAATGAAAACAATTAAACATCGTGAAGTAATAATTTTTTTTATTTTGGAAGTGTAGCAGTAGGAATGTGTGTTCTTGAATTGAAACCTGATCGTACAGGGTGTCCCGATTTCGACAGTTTTATAGGATATCTCCGTATTTGTTAGTGCTATTAAAAAGTAATTTTGGAGTCATGCACTCTATTTGGGTCCAATTTACGGAGAAAAATAAAAAATAATTTTTTATCAAGACCACGCACCCACTCTCACAGGTTAAAAATCTAGAGCGAAAATAAATGAACTAAAATAAAATTGTCGCAACATCCACCCTATTTGCCAGATTTAGCTGCCTTTGATTTTTGGCTGTTCTTACATCTTAAAAAATCATGCTTCAGAATAACAGTTTTCTGGATTCTCCCTTCAGAAATAGAATCCATAACTTGAACAAGTGAACAATCATGTTTTTCTTATCAAATGACAAACCATAACGAACAAACACTTCGAAAGTAAAAGACAACACCATCTCCTAAATCAAGTGCCCCTTAACGTCTCTACATCGCCGTCTTTGCACAAAATGCATTTTTATTATCTAAACACATTTAGATTCTCTATTTTTCCATGGTCTTTATAAACTAATCTGCTTTTTTATTTCATCACACGCTCCAGTTACCCTAACGCAAATTCAAACTCGTTAAAAACAGAACCAAGCGAATTCAGCAGGTCGAAATTGACATCTGCATGTGTGCACATGCAAATTGTTTCTGACAAATTGCCAGGCCCTGCGACTAAACAGTTTACGAAGGTCGACCACGTAAGCTGATGCAGGGTAAAAAACTACGTTTTCAGCTATGCATGGAATCTGTTTGCTTAACAAGCACTCAGTAAAAATGCTAATTAAAAAAATTGCATGGAATCTGTTTGCTTAAAGCCGTTATATACATATGAAAATTATTCCGAAAGTTATGACCATCATTTTAGCGAAACTTTACACAATATTTATCTTTTATTTTATAATTTTGGCTAAAAGTTTCACCTATAATACCATTAGAGCTTTAATTATTACTGGAAGTTTTTTTTGAGCACACAGATATTTTGAAAACTTTCCTTAGTCGAAGACGAAGGAGAGTTTTTTAAAAAATATTCGTGAGCAAGAAAAAATGCCCAGTTTTTAATTAAGGCTAAAGTGGTATTCGGTAAGAAAAATTTAAAACAAATTGTTAAAAAAATTAGGACAATACAATGAATAAATAATAATTGTAACTATTAGGTTTAGGTATATAAAATTGTTAACAAAAATTTTATAGAAGTTCATGTAAAATTTAAAAATAAAAATAAAAAGTGAAATGTTTCGTTTAAAAAACCCAATCTTACATTCCCCAAGCCTTTTTTATCCACCCTGTATACTAGAATAGTATATTAAAGTATAAGTTTATAAGTAAATACCAAAGAAGTTTGAAGGTATGTGGAAGGTCAATGCTGTAAAACAAAATTGTCCATGGGGGGGAGGGCAGCGGGAATAGAGGAATTGGCCCCGCGGAGTTTGCGCAATAAATAATAGGTCAGTTCCGGACTTCCATAATTTTTTGTTACCATGTATAAACTTGACATCAAATGTCAAATTCAAACTAACTGTACTTTCTCTTTTTTTAATTTTTGCACAAAATAGTTGGTTATCAAACGATACTATTATAGAATAATTAAAATTATTGTGTAATCTTGGATGTTTTATCATCTGATTTAATTTGAAAAGAATAAATGGCGCCATGTGATAAAATAAGAGCAAGGTAGTGTAAATGAGTTTAATCTAATTATCATATTTAAGGATCGGTATTTGAAAAAGTAAACGTTATTAAGTATACTTTGGATTTGTAATCAGCGCCTCTGTATGCAAAAAATCGTCGAAATCCAAAAGGGTCAAGAAAATTAAAAACTTACCATAATTTGACCTGCTTGTTTGTGTTTTAGGGTTATACAATAATTCATAAATTTAAAATTTGTATTAATGTACAATAAAATAGTGTTACCTCCTGCAGGTAATCTATATTTACACTAAATTCAGTAAAAGATCCTAAGATTCTGGTTGTTCATTAAAAGGTGAAAATTTTTATAACTGCTTTTTAGGCATATAGTTTTCACGGAAAACAAAGATTTACGAGGCAGGATATGGTTAAAAATGTTTAGTAACCTTTTGGTTGGTATCCATTGTAACAGTATCCGTTAAATATTATGTGCTTATAGTATGTCGAACTTAAAAAGTTGATAATGTAAGTTTAAGAAACCAAAAATCCCATACAACCTTTAGTTATTTTATTACGATATTATAAGTAACAAACAATAAACAGAAAATTATAGTCAGAATTTAAGAAACACTAATTACTAAAATAAGGTTTTTATCAATCTAAAAAACTTGTGCAACCACAAAATAAAATACCAGAAAGCAAAACAATCGAAATTAATACGGCCCAAACGACAACGAAACATCTAATTCGCTCGAAAGGGTTGATGACACGACGACGGTACACAGTGGATATGGTTTTATACGCGCCGCGCCGTCGTACAGAAAACGGTACTACGGTTCTGATAAAAGTATAATGTGTTGCTTACCTACACACTAATTTATCAATGTGTAAATAGGCCACACAACAAAGTTTCGTGGAATTTTACTACTGCGCAAAATCGCGGGAGCCACTCATGACAGTTATTTTCATAGTGGACTGGGCATTATTTGATCGAATAGGCCATAGCATTGGGCTTCCATATACCTTCAAACTTCCTTGGTAAATACTGCAAAGCAAATCCCCCCCTGCTCTTTCTTAACAGCCGTTAAAAATGGTTTCTTAACAGCAGCACGATTCTTAAATTGGATCTTTTTTTGCTCCTTGCTACCCAAATAGGTCCAGGAAATTCTGTTTGCCTATGTGCTTCCACGGCTGTTTGAAATGGATGGTTTTCCCAATAAGTGACCAATTTATTATATTGTTCCTGGTTTGATACTCTTTTTCTGCTACTTTCCCACAATCTATTTAAGAAGATGCTATTTTGCCACTTTTACTTTAAATCTAAAACGGCACTTTTTGGTAAGTTAATTTCCTCGGATATTTGCCTTATGTTGCGACCCTCGTCAAATAACATAATTAATCTTGCTTTTTGTAGTTCGTTTAGTCTATTCAATTGATTAAAAATTATTCGGTTCTAAATATACAGTGTGGTCATTTAAGTGTGCAACATTTTTTTCTTTTATTAATTCCACAATCAAAATACAAATACTGCTGAAAGTTGTTGCATGTTCGAAAATCATATTGGGTGCACTTATAATAGTTGTAAGTCAAACAGTATACGGGGTAGGTTAAAAAATATAAAAAAATTACAAGAGTAAAGTACCCTTATTTCAGAAAAATTAGCAAAATGTTATAAAAAAAAGTTGTTTAGAATTAAAAGTTATGCCTAAATACCAAAACATGGCCTTGTAAGATTGTTTTTGTTTCTTTTTAAAAAACCCTTAATATTTTTCCTATTTTTATTAATATTCACCCTAAACACTCTCATAAGTTATTCAAAATCAAATTAATTTCGCATAACTTTGTTCAAATTCATGCATATTTGTAACATTACCAAACTTCATGTTTGTTGCAACGATATTAAACACAACTTTAAAATCTTACAAAAATTCTTTTTGATAAGGTAAAACATTAGTAATGATAATATGCATATTAAAAAAATGTACATTTTTATTTTTAATGATAAAAACTGACAATTAATAGACATAAAAAAACTACTAAAATTATCGCGGATACCCATGAAAAAAAAACCAATGAGGGTTAAACATTATGACAGTTTGGTGACAATAATTTTCTTTCTTGAATAATTATTTTGCTTATTAGGTTTATTTGACTTATATTTTTAATTTTTTTTAAAAAACATTTAAAATAAAAAGTTACTTTAAATGAAAGTTATTTAATATAATATTATCAATGCTAATGGGTTTTGCCGTATTAAAGATTATATTTGCAAAATTTTAAAGTTGTGTAATCGTTTTAACAAACATAAAATTTATCATTTCCCAAAAAATTTAAAATCTGGTACTTTTACTTTTACTGTATCTACAGTCTTAAGAACCTGTCTGTTTAAAATTAACCAAAATTCTGTTTACAGTTAAATAATGAACTTGTTTCTCTGGAATATTTTTTATTAAAAATATCTGCTGCTTCACGCACTAATTTATAGTTATCTCCATATATTAAAATTCGGCCTTCTTGGCTAACGTCTTGCAGGAGGCATTTAAAATCAAATAAACTTGATAAGCGAAAAATAATTATTCAATTAAAAAAAATTGTTGCCATTAAACTGTCATAATGTACCTACTATACTTTTAACCGTCATTTGTGTTTTTTTTTCATTGGTATCCGTGATAATTTTAGTAGGTTTTTTATTTATGATATCTATACAGTACAGTTTTTTAATAAACAATTAAAATAACTTTGCACTTTGAATGAGCGTTTTTTGATATGCATACTATTATCATTACTAATGTTTTACCTTATCAAGAAGATTTTAAAGTTGTGTAATATCGTTGCAACGGACATGTTGTTTGTGATTCCCAAAAAAATTAAAAATCGATGTTAATGTTACAAATATGCTTAAATTTAAGCAAAATTATGCGAAATTGATTTGATTTTAAATAATTTATGAGAGTGTTTAGGGTGGATATTAAAAAAAAATTAAGAGAAATTTTAAAGGTTTAAAAAAAAAAAGACAAAAACAAAAACATTTTCAAAAGGCTGTGCCTTGGTATTTAGGCATAACTTTTCATTCTGGACAAGTTTTCTTTATAATATTGTGATGAATTTTCTAAATTAAGGGTACTTTACTCTTGTAAAATTTTTATCTTTTTTGACCTATCTTGTATGCTGTTTGACTAGCAACCATTCTATCCTAAAGTCCAAAATTTCTGTCAGTGACTCATTTAATACCGGCCACCCAACCGACGAAGCGGCTGAATAAAAATCTAACACTAGTAAATGATTTTTAAGCCTATGATATACTTTTCTGCTCAAATAACAGTGAACCGGCCAAAAGTTTTATCGCCACGTTGTCATAATTCGCAAAAATAAATCACCAGCCAGCGATCGCACTTAAAATAGCACGCCAACATGTATTGAAATCATTGTTATCGAGAAGACAATAAAAGTGGCAACACGCATTCCTTAGTTTACAACTTGAAGAGACTTGAAAATAAGCGTATCGACAGGGTTTTCGTGCTGTTCGATGATTTTATTTAGTTATTATTGATTATGGACAGATTTTGTAAGTTTAAATTTTAATTGCTATACAGGGTATTTTCTAAATATTAAAAATTTCTAATAATTGTAGTATATAGATATTGTTTTGTGCCAATTTTATAATAGTTTATCTTATTTAGTGTATATAATTGTATATAAAGATTTAGTGTTGTTAAGTGCTTTTAATTCTGTAAACTATGAATATTAACCAACCTTTAACTAGTTATCCGCCTATAAAAAAAACTCAGTTAACGTTAAAAGAACGAATAATGGTTAAAAATGTTTACCATGGGGTTCGGGAACGAAATCCAAAACTAACCACTTTGGATGCTGCAGAGATATGTGCAACTTTAACAAAAGTTAATTCGCGTACGGTATTCAGAGTTTTAAAAGGCAAAAAATCAATATTAGTAATTATGCGGATACTGGAAAATGCGATTTTTTCGCTATTTTTTTGCACACTTTTTACTTTTCGATTGTTAAACATGAATCAGAAGCTGTTTTTTGGCTGCCTCTTATAATATTTAAAAAATAATAATAATTGAATTGTTTAATTCCATTTTACGACATATTCCTTTAAATTCTGTCATTTGCACGAAAACATATTTAAAAAACTCATACTATGTTAATATAAAAAAAAACTTAAAAAGTAAGGAAAAAACCTTAATTTTTAATAAAAAGTAGGTCAAACGTTTACGTCCGAATTCAACTCGAAATTCTAAAAATGTTGACCTGTTACCAGGTTGTAATAGTTTTCTTTATGACATTTTTATAAGGTATGCGAACCTTGCTTCTCTCTACCCGCAATGTTGGATCAAAAATATTCTCGATATGGAAATCATAAATATGGAACACGAAAGACCCGAAATAGTTATTGGATTCTACAAGCTGATGATCTCAGAGCTTTCGTGTGTTCCTTATATTGTGGATATTTTAGATAAAGCAATGCGTGTGCATATCGTATTTAATATTGAAATTGCAAGATCGGTGGTGAATTGGCAAGTCGTTGTAACTTGGATTGTCTATCGTTCTGCTTTTACATCTTTTTTAATTTATGTTAAGACTAAAATTTTATTATTTTTTTCATATAGCAAAATAAAATCAGAGAAGATAAAATTAAAGTAAAAAATGTTTTTTTTTAAAAAACGTTAAAAAATCGCCAAAAAAACTCAAATTTGTGTTCTTTGACCTCAAAATAGGAGGTGTGTAAATTTAAGCAAAAAAATTACATTTTTCATTAATCCGAATAATACCAAAATAATATAGGCTTGTTACTAATTTAAAGGGTTGATGAAAATGTGAGAAAATACTTTTGCTTGTAAAAAATATTTTCATGTTTTGACGAAATTTTATCATTTATTTTCTAAAATGCATACGCCACTGGAATTGATTCCCCTGACCCCATACAACCCGGGGCACTCTAAAAGCGAGCGATGCGTCATTGACAGAAATTTTGGACTTGAAGTATAAGTGCACCTAATATGATAATCAAACATGCACCAACTTTCGGCAATATTTGTATTTTGATTGTACAATTAATAAAAAAAATCCCATATGTTGCACACTTAAATGACCACACTGTATCTTATATTAATTTTGAAATAATATGTTATCCGTTGATTTTTTATCACTTGGACAATTTTCAGGTAAAGTTGAGGTTATGTAGGTTAGATAAGCTATTCGTCATGCTCGTAATCTATTTTCTAATTTTCGAAACAAATAAGATAATGAACTTAACTCTATGGTTCACTCACCCTGTACAGTACTGACTAAACAATTTTCTTTCATATTCAAGCCTTTAAGCATTTTAATTATTTCATTAAGAAAGTCCAACGCACATTTTCCCATATCTTGACGTGATATTTCAAAGGGCTTTGAAGTAGGTAAAGCATTCCGTGAGTAGGATAAAAGGGAAGTTTCGACAGGGTCTTAAGGTTAACAAGGAAACTAAGGTCGCCTGTCCCTTTTAATGAATATTATTTAATACGTAGGCTAAAAAAGGTATTTAGCTGTCACGTATACAAATGACATTGAATCGACGACAAAGTTAAAATTGGGACGGGGACTTATTATTTAAGTCTTTGACCCTAGACCAGAGGTTCTCAAACTTATTTTGTCTAACGCCCACTTTGAAAATCAGTTATTTTGTAGCGCCCCCCATTTTTTTCACCTTAAAAATCTCAATAACATA
>JAHBCN010024002.1:0-12300 GCA_019359885.1 Listronotus oregonensis | reverse complement strand
AAGTTGTATTTTTGTGTTATTAGGTGCTTTTTTCTTCTTTTTTTTTTGGATGTGTAAATATATTTTATGAATATAATGTAAATAAATAGCCTAATCAATACTTTTTGTTTTTTTTGTTGGTAAAACTAATAGTAATAGTAATATCTTCAAATCTAGAGAATAAAAAAAATTCCATTCTATAAGAGGCTATCTTAAAAACTAGAGCTGCTACGAAAAAAGAAAGATATTTCTGAAATCAGCGCATCAAAAATATATAAATTCAGTTCTTACTTCTCCGGCACCAAAATGACTGTTGGGCTGTGATAATAAGTCTTTTCGAACAAGAAGCAATTTGAATTTATGAAAACTACCTACAACTTAAATACTAGCAGATAAATAATTTACCATAATCCATCCACCAAAATACAGACAAAAGTAAGTGTTAAATTTTTTTTATATAAATAACACATGAGTCTTCGGACTTTGCTGTACAAATATATCGAACTGCTCTCTTTGGCAATAAAAACAATTTTAATAATAGATAATGATCAGAATTGTCCTAAAAACAAATACCATATCTTATAATCGCAAATAAATAGATTTGAAAATGTAAAATTCTTTAAATTTATGGAAGAGTACTCTGATGGCATAACAGTTAGATGCAAGTTTACTACATAGTTTTTCTATATGTTTTTTTGAAATTTAGTATAACATCGACATAAATTTCTACAAATCCATTATATGGAGAGGATGGTGAGCAAAAGTTCAAACAAAAGACAGTCACAAGATATAATCATCTGCATGCTAACATGTCTACCTATGGCTATGAAAACTATCCTGTGCTGAACACCCTTTGATATCTTTATCAAAACAGAGGCCCTTAACAACATCCTGGGAAATATGGTCACATAAGAGCAACAGAGATCTACAAATCATAAGATTAAGACCAAATCCCATGATCACCATATAAAGCCAGCTGCGATCCTGACATATGGACAAAGGGAGGGTATCATCACTTTCCAGAGACCTGGTTTGGTTTACTGATCGATCAACGACAATGATGAAGTGGGTGCTGGTGTACTTGAGGCAAGGATCAGAGTCTTTGGGTACCTAAATTTAAAAAAAATACCACGTGCTCTTAATTTGGTATTGCATTTTTGAAAACGGGTATTTTTTTTCACTTTGAAAATTCTAACTTAACAACAATAGGTCACCACTTTGGCTCGTTGGTCGCCAATTTCATTGCCTTTTACTTCTTTATGTCCTGACCCACATTAAGGCTGATACACCCAATTGTATTTTATAAAAACATATTCGTGAAGGCCATGAACCAAAGGATAAATGTTAAATATTTATTATTTTAATATTAAACTATATTTAATTATTAAAATATCGTCAATAGGTTATTTTAAATAAAAAAAATTTACCTTATATTTGAAGTTAAAAATTAAAAAATTAAGATGTCGGACTTTTTTTATTCTGTTGGTTTTTACAGCGCATTAATGATAAAATAAGTAGCTGAACCATAAGAAACTAATATCTATATATGAAAATTTAGCCATTAAAAGTGCCAAAATGATACATTTTTAGTTAAAAAAAAATACATTTATATATTTTCTCGCTTCATAAGGATTTTATCGTTTTTTTTCTCGAAAAAAATGACAAAACGAACAATTTAATAAAATTTACATAATAATCTCATTTTTTTTACGAGAAATAGAATATTTACAATTTGATTAGGAAAATACCTTGACCTAACCAAAACTAGGTAATTATTTGGAAGTTATTGTTTGTTAGTTCTTTTTTTTTTCTTGGTAAATTGTAAAGTTTTTATTACTCATGAAAAAGAGAAAAATCGAGATAATTATATAAATATTTTTAAATTGTTTAAAAAATATCTCGATATAAATAAAACTTTCGATAAAACTTAAAAATTATTTGCTTTTATATTTAAAAAATTTGATTTTTTAGAATCAATATATTTTTATCATAAATGCGCCGTAAAAATGAATAAAATAACAAAAATATACAGGATGTCCCAGAAGTAATGGGACACAAAGCAACAGCAGATTACTTAAGACAAAATAATGCAGGGTGTTAAACTTTTAATTTTGTTTTCGTTTTTTTCGTAATAATTTCTTAACTAAATGACATAGCGGTACAAAATTGGGAAATTTGGGGGGTCCTTTAAGGCAAGAAATTCAAACTCGTCCATACTTTTGATGCTGCTGATAGAGAACGCCAGCTACGGCGTACCCCACTTGTTTTAGATAGCATAACTTTTTTGGGGTCAGTATATTGACCTGTTTATTAAAAAAAAAATACTATAACTCCCTCTGCATCAAAAATGTATGCCTTATTTAGGTCTCTAGGAGCAACTGTTTTCGACCCACCCACTTTAAAGGACCCCGCAATTTTCCTATGAAAAATGGGTTTTGACCAATTGTTTTTAAACTTTGCAAAGTAATAGTTTGACTCGCTGATCAAAAGTTTCATGGACACAAAAAAACCCTCTAACCCCCCAAAAGTCTCCAAATTCCTAGTGACCTTTAAGGCTAATTTTGGGGGTTAGAGGGGTTTTTGGGATTGTGCCGTGGAGACTTTTGATCAGCGTGTCAAAAACGATGACTTTATAAAGTTTGAAAACAATTGGCCAAAACCCATTTCCCATAGGAAAATTGCTGGATCCTTTAAAGTGCGTTTATCTCGAAAACAGTTGCTCCTAGAGACCTAAATAAAGTATACATTTTTAATTTAAAGGAAGTAATAGTAACTTTTTTTTAACAAAAAGGTTAATATACTAGGCCATAAAAAAGTTATGCATCTAAAACAAGGGGCACACCGTAGCTAGCTCCCTCTACCAGCAACATCAAAAGAAAGGACAAATTTAAATTTCTCGCCTCAAAGAACCCTTACATCCCCAATTTTGTACCGCATATCATTTCGTTAAGAAATTATTACAAAAAAAAACAAAATTAAAATTTTAACACCCTGTATCTTAGTTTTTTTATTATCCACTTTGAGATAAGGAAGTTTCGTTAATTGCATTATTTCGACCTAGAAACTTGTTGTTGCTTTGTGTCCCATTACTTTGGGACACCTTGAATAAGAGATCTTAATTTTTTTATTTTTTATGGCAGAATAGGGTGGACTCCCCTTTCCAAATAATTAACAAAATCCTAATCCGTCCCTGTATTTGGCTCTACAATGTTTGTTTTTATGGCAAATATAGCGGACTAACCATAATAAGCCGTTTATCACTAAATAAAACGCCAGAACATGTTTTTGCGCTCGTTAACAAGAATTTTTGATATACGTTATGGTTGGTCAGCTCGACGAGAACGTATATCATAAAATAGTTTTATTATATAAATTGACGTCTGACGTGGGGATGAAGTTTGTCGATAAATAACGGACATTATTAAGGAAGAAAACGGCATTTTTTACGTCGGGACTAAAAATAAACTATATATCTTTTTTTATGTTAGGCCCTGTAATATATCATCAAAGTAAAGGATTATTGGCGATGACAGGGTAAATAGAAGTTATATTATAATACAGAGAGGGATTATACGTTTTTATAGGTATATCAAAGTTTACAATATTTACATATAAGTTACGTCACTTGAGCGGACAACGATTTAACAGTAACCGCTGTTATAGTGTGTGGAGGTGTTCTATGCCTACTATGTATACCAAAATCCTTAAGTTATTAAAAAAAACACCAGAATTGTGTTTGTGCTTGCACTTGTAGTTTCCACACTAACCTAATTTAAAGATTTAAAAGATTTTTCTTGTGTAAAAATTAACACTCTTTTCTTTCCCATACTAAATTTTTAAACTAAAACTGTTACAACGCGGGCATTTTTCCAAAGAGCTTAAAAGCTGTACGTGTGCAACTTATTCCCAAGACAGGATGCAAAACGCTCCCTTCTTACTATAGACCTATATCTCTTCTTTCAGTTTGTACGGTAATAAAAAAATTAATAATTTCCGAATATTAAAATATTACATGACAGACAGTATGGATTTTGCTCAAAAGATCCACAGCTGATCTTCTTTCTTTTATTTTACACAACTGGAACAAGTCCTTTCAGTTTCATGGTGAATCCTAGATCGTTGTTCTTGGCATATCCAAAGCTTTTGATCAAGTCTGGTATGATGGGCTTCTTAACAAACCTTCTTTCTACGGCCTTTTACCTAAAGAAGAGAGAAAAAAAGTATCTTTTTCTAATCTGTAGAATTTGTATGTATCCCAGATCAGAACCTTTTTAGAATATTGTTTCCATGCACGTTTCCTGTAGAACTCTGTAGAAATGTAGAAACAATACATACAGGGTGATTCCTAAGTTGACGCTTTTTTTAACTGTATACAGGGTGTCCCGTAATTAATTGGACATAGGTTAATGTAGGATACCTGACATGAAAATAAAGCGTTTGAGCTCAATATCGCTTAGCAAAATGTTATTGGTTTTCGTTCTTCAGGGTGTTAAAACTAATTTTTTACCAAACATTTATTGAAATATCTCGAAATTCACTGCACAGATTAAAGTGAAATTTGGTGTACTCTTATTATTTGGGATGAGAAACACGAATATAATATCTATTTGGCCATTACCACCTAATGGCGCCACATACAACAACATTGAGTGATTAAAATGGTCATAACTTTTTTGACCTCCCTGTACGCACATTTGCGAGTGAAAATAATGAAACAGCATTTAATTTTAGTCAAAAAAGGTATACTTCTTCGATCTCCAAAAAGTAGACCGTTTTCGAAATAAAAGCATTTTTTTATTAAGCTGCGCATGAACAAATTATTATCGGAGTTTTGCAAAGTAGGCTTTGCCTAGGATGAAAACATCATAACTACCACCTATCAAGGTGAAGTATTAATAAGTAAGTCTTTAATTTGGCTATAGTTCGTGTTCTTGTTGTGCTATTTTCGTTAAAAAATGCCGCGTCACAATGATTTTTCTAATGCTCAGATGCAGGATATGGTATATGTGTATGCCCAAGAAAATTTTTGGAGTCGAAGAGCAGCGCAGCGTTATTCAGATAGAAGGCAGCCAAATCATCAAACATTTAAAGCATTGTACAAAAGATTACGCGAAACGGGCTCATTTCGTTCAAAAAACGTAAATGCGGGAAGACCAAGGGTAATTGGAGCGGATATGGAAGATGAAATTTTGGTTCGTGTTACCGACTTTCCTGCAAGACTGCAGTTCAGTCATTTTTTAGAGAGCGCCAATTAAATGACACATTTTTTTGTAATAACATTTTATTTACGATCTGCCCATTCTTCTAGAAGATGTGCCCCTAAATTTAAGACTTGACCGTTGCTATATGCACGATGGTGCACAGGCACATTATTCACTGCAAGTCAGGAATTACTTGGACGATGTGTTATATGGATTGGTAGAGGTAGTAAATATCCGTGGCCTGCGATCGGGTTATCTTAACCCTTTAGATTTTTATTTCTGGGGCTACTCGAAATCACTTGTGTATAAAAATAAAATAAATAACCGTCAGGAATTGTGGCAAAAGATTGTGGAAGGAGTCAATACCATCAGGGCCCAAGAAGAATCATTATTTGGAGTCAGGCAAAATTTAAATAAAAGAAAAAGACTATATATCCTAGTGGATGGTGAACATTTTAAACATTTATTTTACTCAATAGCCTTTTCTAACTTTATCGTTGTTAATTAAATTTTAGATTAAGTGTTCATGCGGAACCTAATAAAAAAGGTTTTTTTCGAAAACGGTCTACTTTTTGGAGATCAAAGAAGTATACCTATTTTAACTAAAATTAAATGCTGTTTTATTATTTTCACTCGTAAATGTGAGTACAGGGAGGTCAAAAAAGCTATGACCATTTTAATCACTCAATGTTGTTGTATGTGACGCCATCTAGTGGTAATGGCAAAATAGATATCATATTCGTATTCTTCATTTCAAATAATAAGAGTTCACCAAATTTCACTTTAATCTGTCCAGCGGATTTTGAGATATTTCAATAAATGTTTGGTAAAAAATTAGTTTTAACACCCTGTAGAATGAAAACCAATAACATTTTGCTAAGCGATATTGAGCTCAAACGCTTTATTTTCATGTCAGTTATCCTACATTAGCCTATGTCCAATTAATTACGGGACACCCGTATAGAACTCATTAAAATAAACAACTTTTTTATTATAATTTTTTTAAATACTAAAAAATAAGGAACCCTCATTTATTTAGTGTGTTAAATACGGTCCTGTCTAAAATAAGTTGTCACCGTCCAATAAGTCTTCGGGCTGTAGTGCTTGGACGAGTTGAACGTGATTTTCCCACATTTTTTTTACTTAAAGCGACCTGAGTTGCAATCACCTAAGTACTTGGGTCCAGAATGAGCCCGCAAGGAAAACCATCGTACAATTTCGAAGCAACGATCGCAGATTAACGACACTCCATAAATGAGGAACATACCCACGTATTCATTGTTTTTGGATTGTGCCATTTTCGCTATTTAACAATGATTTAAAATTAAAATTAACCCTCGCCTCGTCCGGTAAAAGCAATGCAAGTCATGTTGCATGATTACCAAAACAAAAAACAAACGTAAATAAGAAATAAACTATCTTTGTATGTCCAGATCCGCACTATACACACTTTCAAATAAATGTAAGTAGCTTTGTTAATTTTCGGTTTAAAAAAATATTTAAAAAAGTTGTTGAGTTTTATACACAGTTAAAAAAACTTGAACTTAGGTTTACCCTGTATATCAAATTTAAGAAGGATAACGCTAAAAAACAGTTATAAGAGTTTTTTTTATATTTACTTTTATTCTGCCTTAGGCCAAACACTTTTGGGTCATCCTATATATTATATCATATAAAATAATAGATTTCAAAAAAAATGTTCCAACCTGTCTTCCGTCAATTCCATATTCATCAAACAATAACTTTTTTAAATATAAACTGTATATCCTATTTCTTTAAAGTTCTATCATTTTGTATTGTTTGTGTCAATTTGATTTATATTACCATATATTCTTATAACCTTCATGTCATATGCCTATAAATTATGAAATAAATTTTTATTTTTATTTATGTTTTGTTCATTTCCACTTTTTTAACCACAAATTTTATTTTCAGATTTTTATTGCCCAACTTGGTTTGATGGTTGGTCATGTTGGCCTGCAACACCAGCAGGAGAAGTAGTCAACCAATCATGCCCCTATTTCATAAAAGGTTTTGAACCAGAAAGTAAGTAAGATAATGGAAAATCTTTTAATTTACCCATAATAAGGGTGTTCAGAAAAGTATAAGACCTTATCACATAATCCTGACATCAAAATACGTCAACGTTTAGCCCAAAGAAAGCCTCAAAAAAGACCTTGGCGCAAGGGGGGGGTAATCGGCATTTTTACTTTTTGAAATCTCACCCAGATAGGGTTGTTGAGAGTTTTGATTTACGTAGACGTGGGTACTTCAAAAACTGTTTTATCAAATAGATTTTTTTTTTGAATATCTCAGCCATATTAGAATTTTGTTTTAGTTTTGCTTGCGCCATATTAAAGGTCTTCGAAGCGTGGATGAATCATATTATTTTTTTTATTTTTTAGCAAGAAATTTAATTTTTTAAAGCTTTAAAAATATATCATATTTTTTTAACAAAACAAAAAATATAAGGGTAATAGGGGGTCAAAAATTTAAAATATATATTTTTTCGCTATTTTTTTATATTTTTTTAGAAAAAACTGTCAATTTTATTACTATTTTTTTAATTTTTTTTTTAACAATATCGTTTTTAAATAACTTTTGGATTAAAAGATTTTAGGAACTTGGAAAAAATTAAAATATTACCAAAAAATAGAGGCAAAAAAAATCTCTTCACAAGTTTATCTTAAATCCTTTTAATCAAAAGGTATTTTAAACTTCTACTGTTTAAAAATATAAAAATAATCATAATAAAATTAAATGTTAATGGTTATTTCTAAAAAACATCGAAAAATATCGAAAAAAAAAAAGAATTCGAATTTTTTGATCCCCTATCACCCACTGTATCACGTATATTTTTTCATCATAACGTGGGTAAACAGGCTTTGTTAAAAAAATATTGAAAAATTTCTAACGCCCAAAAAAAATTGAATTTCCAACCAAAAATTTTAAATAAAAATTGTGCTCATCCGCGCTTCAAAGACTTTTAATTTGGTGCAAGCAAAACTAAAAAAATCTTTTAATGCGGCTGAGATATTCAAAGGAATCTTTATGATTGAATAAAACAGTTTTTGAAGAGCCTACGTAAATAAAAAAAGAAAAAGGCAATTCTTTTTATTCTCAACATGTCTAGCTGGTGAGATTTCAAAAACTTAAAAGGCCCCCCTCCTCCTTATGTGCCAAGTCCTATTGAGGAAATATTGGATTCTTCTAATATTACTGAAAAGGTGCAAAAAAAAATTTTTATACTATTTTTTAGCGTGACAAGTTTTTTACTGACCTGGCTGTATTAATGAAAAAAAAAGTCATAAAAAATGAAATAAAACTGTAAACAGAGCTTGGTCTAATTTTAGATCTCAGTACTTTAAAAGGCTGAGTTTTTAAAATTGGTCTTTTTCATAAGCGCTTTTAGTAGGATCTAAGTTACTGCAAAATTTAAAAAATTAATTGGTTTTGCTCGGTAAGGTTAACGCACCACAGAAGACAAATCCATTTCTGCTATTTCTCGAAAACTCTAGATTTATTAAAAGTTTACCTGTGCTGGAATCCGACAGGTAATTACTTGAAGCGAACGCTTTAAAATTGTTTTAATTCTTTCGAAACGGTTTCGTTGTAATAAATGATACTTTAAACTATCTTTGAACAAAAATGTTTGTAACTGGAGGAAAGCAGCAGATTCGAGTGTCAAGGCGTTCGTAATTAAATTGTTTAAAAGTTTAAGGCACTACAATTACTACGTTATTACTTTTTATCTTCTGGGTATTCTACTATACAGGTTGATCGGGTTTCTAAGAACAACATGACTTCATTTAAGGTCTTTAAGATTACTAAACCAGGCACTAGCCTATTAACAAAAAATCCTATTTTTAACAAATTCTAATATAAAACAGGTTTGTTAGTTTTTCAAAGTTCTTATTAATACAGGGCATAAAAAAGCAAGTCATGAGTGTCACAGCTAGTCCATTCCTGCAGCTGATACCTGATGGTTTAATAAATATGTCTAAAAAACTTAATTCCTTTAAAGCTCTTTGAAAGTCAATATCTCCGAGAAGGAGACCGACGAGTATACGAAACAAGTTTATATGATTTTACATTATTTTTTTTAAATCCGAAAGATATCCTTCATTTTCTCGGAGACCCTGTAGATACCAATTTATTGCCATGATTAATTTAAAAAAAAAAGAAAAATTTTGATACTTCTTGTATAATGTCAATTTCTATTTTTTATTCTATATAACATGACAGTTCTAATATGCCACTAATTTCTTTTCTTTAATTTCATACATACGATTTTTTAAAATTATTTAAATTATTAAAATTTTTATATTTAAAAGTTTAAAAAACGATTGGCAACAGCCACCTGTAGCGTGGAGTCCATCAGGTCAGTCGTGCATTGTGCAATCGGGAATATGCCGAAATGTTAATAATTTACGGCGAGACAAACAAAAATGCTTATCTAGCAGCTCAAATTTACCGTGACAGATTTTCACAACGGTACCAAAGAGTTTTATAAACGGGATGTGTGCAACCGAGAAATCCTGGGAGGTTGGAACAAAAGAAATGAATTTTGAGAATTGCGAAAAAAAATCCTGGTTATAGTATGAAGTCATTAGGCCGCAAAGTAAACGTATCACATTCCACAGTTTACAGCTGTTTCTTTTTTTATAATTAGAGACATTTTTTCTTCAAGTAAAATAAAAAAAGTGTTGTTTTAAAATATAATAATTTGTGTTCTTAAAATGGATATTCAGTAGTAGAAAATAAAGAAAAAAAAGTTATTTTACGGAGGGACAAAGCTACTAAAGTCAAAATTTATCACAAGAAAAGCCAAACCCGTAATATATCGAACAATAATACGTCCAGTAGCAACGTACGCCAGTAAAACATGGACAGTTCGCTACACAGAGCTTCTAAGAAGGTTTGAAAGAAAAATTCTGCGCTTTATATATGGCCCCGTTAGAGATCCTGCAACCGGCCAGTATAAAATGAGAAGCAATGCTGAGCTTGCTCAAATATATCAAAGCCCTGACATCATTCAGGAGATTAAGTCCGGCAGACTGGGCAGGGCACGTGCAGAGAAGCCAAAACGATTACCTAATAAAACAGGTATGGGAAGAAGCACCACCAAGAAAAAGAGAGATAGCATCATTAAAGATCTGGCTATCCCTGGAGTAAACCAGCAAGAATGGAGGGAGATGACCCATGACCGTTCCAGGTGCGGCAGATAGTCAAGGCAGCCAAGACCCACCCTGAGTTGTAGTGCTACGAAGTAACGTAAAGTGAAGTAAAAAAAAACTAAAGATAGGTCAAACAATAGTTTACTGTTTTTTATTTTAATTTATTTTTAAATTAAATATTAAAATAAATTGCAGGAAGTAATTTTTATGTAAATAAACATCTCTGTAAAAAAAGTGTAAATATTAAAAACTTCGCAAAAAACGTTCGTCGTTCGACTCGATATGATGAAGAGAGCACGGTGTTGCTAAATTTTTTAAACTTTGAATGGCCATATTTCAAACAATTAACTTTTGGCCCATGTATTTGTGGCTTTGTTGGCTTGTTTTAAGTTTCTTTATTTATCACCCATTAAAATCGTGAGCAGCATACTTTTTACACCCTTTTGTATTTGATAAAAAATAGTTTGTCTGGTTGGCAGTGAAGGTGAAGGCTCTAATTCAATCCCCTACTATATCCCCTTTATGAAAGTTGCATGAACATTGGTCCTACTCTGAATTACCCACTTCATGTATTTTTAGTTCTCACTGTATATTATTAAGAGTTTGACTTTTTTACTTATTTTAGTTTTATTTTCTTTAAGGTAACATATTTTCGTAATAAAATTCCTAAAACAACAGAGTAAAAATAACATTTTTATTAAACTTTTAAACTTGTTATCACCTTGAAGTCGAAAAAACTTCCGAAAGTTTATTAAAAAGGTGACTGTTGTAATATTCTCTTAATTTTCCATTGTCTTGGCAGATCCGCCCAGCTGCCTGTTAAAAAATAATGGGAATAGGAGGAGCAAAAAGGTGATTTATTACAAAAGTTTCAGGTTTTTTTCTTAAATTTAATATGGTAGAAGATAAGATCAGCAACACTATTTCGTTACATCTAAACAAGATATATCTTTTTGATCATTATTCGTTGTTGTAAAGATTCCGTAAACTGAGATAAAAAAAATTGTACAACACAAAAAAACAAAACAATATTACCTTTAACAACTGTGCCTGGTCCATTTTAATTTGATAGTGGCATCATCAATTCGTTTTACTGGAAATAATTTGTTTTAAAAGGAAAGTTGTTAATAAATTTAAAGACGATACAAATGTTCGAACTGTTTATTACAATATTCTGTTTATTTTATGCGTGCAAAATCTCAAAAATTTGTATAAAAGTAGTAGATTATAGTTTAAATAATATTCTTAAGACTTATCTTGTATATAAGGGTAAGGTTTCACAACCAATTTGGTTTTAAAACTTGCAACAGGAATCTCTACACATCTACACACTACAAAACAATCTGTTCCGGTTAGATTTATTCAAATTAAATTTAAAAAAAAAATTATATAAATATATTAAGTTTATTTTGTGTAAAAATATATTGTAACAAAGTGTATTTTATTAAAACAGTATGATTAAAAGTCAAAAAATCGCGTAAAGTGGATAACCAGTACTGTTATCAAAACAGCATTATAAAAAAATTAATAAAAAAATCTGATATTAAAGAAAAATTGAAATAAATTTATAAAACGTTGTTAAATTTGAACAATCTCTCAAATTTTAATGAAAATACTTTAAACAAGCCTTTTTTCATAATATTTAAAGATAAAATTGTTTCTACCTCTAAAGGAAAAGCCGAACCATTTGCCAAACAACTTACTGCCAATTCTAAATTCTACCCTTGATTCTTCTATTATTCTTCCTCTTCCAACAGTTGCCCCTGTTCCTTATAAAATGTCCGATATCATTTTTAAAGTCAAACAGATCAAGCGTATCCATTTTTAAAAAAAAATCTCCTGGACTGGATGGCATACGAGCAATTGTCTTAAAAATATGTGCTTTCGAGCTTGCATCCATCTTACCTAGCCATGTCCCTTCTTATAATAGACCTATATCTTTT
>JAHBCN010024001.1:0-12188 GCA_019359885.1 Listronotus oregonensis | reverse complement strand
CTAAAACCATTTATATTCTATACCCAAAAAGTTACAAAGGTATAAGAATATTGCCATTTAGGATAGTTTGGGTATACTTAATTATTATGGAAAAATTTAAAAAAATTGGAAAAAAAATTGAGAATGAACATTTCTAGAATTAAACATTGGAATTAATAATGTAATGATAAAATACGGGTGTTCCATTTAAAAAAATATGTCTTTTTATCACCACCTTGTGCACTGTGACAGACCTAAAAATTATTTTAAAAAAATGGGGTAAATGTACCAAAAAAATAAAATCAAATTTCCAAGCTTTTTTATTAAACTTCCGAACAAATTTTTTATTGAAATTATCCATACATTACTAATGCACTATATTTAAAATTAATTTAATTGAAAAAAAACCAAAAAACAACTCGAGTCAAACAGAAAACAAACGACGAGACAAACGTTTGTCTCGTTTTCGTCTCGATCCTTGTCTCGTCTCGTCTCAAAATTTATATTATCTAAAATTTCGAGAGGGAGAGGGAAACTTTATCTCGTCTCGTCTCGTCTCGCGGAAACCCTCTTTTTAAGCATTAGGCAGGGGGAAAGAAGAAAAAGAATTTTTGGGATTATTCCCAAAAACAAAATAGGACTATTTTATTAGATATCAGTGAAAATATTTTTCGGGGTTTATTGATAAATAAAAAATAAATGGGGTTTCCGGTTTCAATACGCATTTGGAAAGGGGCCCTTTACAAAAATATTGATCATAGGCTTTATTAAATGTAAAACAAAAGATTTTTTTTGTGGTTATAAAAAATATAATATAAAATTTTGGTGTAAATATAAAAGTGGATACTAAGATTCGTTTGCCATCCTTATTCTAACAAATTATTAAAGCCTCTTATTTTACCTAAATATGCCAATCAATGCTTTAATTTATTAATTAAAAAATAACATTTTTTCTGAAAAATTTAAAGTATTGTTAGAGTGTTATAAGAAAATATGAACAGACACGGTATATTGCCGAAAAAGAACTACATCATTATTTCAGGCAGGTTTAAGTATTATCATGTTTAAAGCTTTATGTCCATCACCGATAATTTAGTTAATTTTTTGTATAGGGGTTTTATGACTTTGTGCACATTATGACTTCATTTGGCAATTTATTTTGGGCATAAAAAATTAGCAAAATATGACAAAAATCTGTAAAATTACCAACGGTACTTCCACAAATTAACATAGTATTTGCAATTTATAAAAAAATTGATGAAAATGACCTAAAATTATATTTAATTAAAATGTTTCTAGTTTAAAAGTTTTAATAACATAATATTTATTTTCTATGATTGCTTTAACCCTAAGCACCCAAAACCAGGATTAAAAAAAAATAAAAAAGCATTTGAAACACTGGGCATCCAAAAAAAATGAATAAATAAAAATAATTACCCGAAATATCTAATAGAGCCCATTGAATTATTTTGCCGGATTTTTGCTTAAAAGTAATTACTATATTTGCGTAAAAACATTAAAAGTGTTTTGTTCAGAACCTTAACAGAGAAGGCTCTATATTCTCTTGGAGCTGAAACGAAAACATATCGGACGTAATAATAAATTCGCATCTGGCTGTAAGAAATCCGAATAACGTCTATTGTTCTCCTACTGTAAGAAGACTACACAGTTATTATGCTTAGGTTATCAAAGTTATACTGATACTGTCAATTTTTTTCCACAGAAATTATTCTATATTTAAAAGGAAGTGTTTTTTGCTTTATACATTTTCGTTTCTGATTTCAAATAACTATTTGTTTAGAAATGTAAAGTACTTACAAAAAAAAAACTATTTAGCAATTTAACTAGCTCCTAGATGTATTAAACAAACATTATTGATTAACTTTATTTTATCAGTATATACTATTTATACACTAAATATATCTGCCCTTGTACATGATTTACAAAAAAAAACCCATAATAAAAAATGTGAACAATAATTTCATAAGCAATATTGGTAAATATACAGGGTGTTTTGAAAACAGAGTTTTTCCGTGTTAAGTTCGTTTTTTTTAATAGAAAGATATTTTGCCAAATTTTGACTCTATATTTAATTCTACAACTAAAATATATAATTTACTATACAATTACACAGCCCCACAAAAAAAAGTTAAAAGTCCGAATGACTTGACCAGGGTATTATTATGTTTTTAGTTAGACCCCATCAGGACAGGGTTAAGAGCATGTTGTTTTTTTGTACCTTAATTTTATAAAGAAACCTTAAATAGCGAAAGGTATTTAAGGTTTTAAACGAAATTTTGCCAAATATACAGGACGTTCCATTAAAAAAAAAACATGCCTAACATTGAAAACTTTATTTTTGAGACATCCTGTATATTTACCAATACTATTAATAAAATTAGTGTTACAAAACACATATTTTTCATTCTAATTTTTTCATATACAGGAGCAGAAATATTTAGTGTATAAATATAGTTGGAATACAATGTATAGTTTAAATATTACCCGGAAGAAATAAACAATTGAAAATCAAGATTTCTAGTTAAAAAACGCAAGTGCGTCAGAATTTAGAAAATTAACATTTTTTAACCTAAAATACTTTAAAAGTGACATTTTTATAACTTGGAATTCATTTCAATGACCATTTTGTACATACAGGGTTTGTTTTCGTGTGTCCTACCATAGTCCTGACTTTAACAGTAAGTATAAACTTTACTGTAATCCTTCTTTTTCTGGATCTATAGTAGCTCCAAAAAAAAACACTTCATTGTTCTCCTTTTCATATTTTAAACCTATTTTAGTAATCTATTTTTTAATTAAGAACGGCAAGAGAAAAATTCGGGAAATTTTTCTTTCAATCTATGTAAAACTGTGTGGGTGGTAAGGTAGGAAATAGTATATTACATACCAGATGGAAAGTGTTTCATTTCTGTCGAGAGATGCGTTAGTAGACCGAGGCGCAGCCGAGGTCTACTATACTTCTCGAGACAGAAATGAAACTTTCCACCGAAGTTTATATAGGGTAAAACCAGGATAGATGCCTAACTTTTTAAAATAACTATGTATCTCTTAGCACAAAAGCAAGATTCTTTATTTGTAAAACGGGTAGGTACTTTGGTTTATTATCTTCAAATTATTGAAAGGAATAAACATTATCTTTGGTATTTCCCGAGTATTAGCAAGTTTTGCGGACCTTTAAATTTTAGGACAACTATCCCATATAGGGGATAGTTGCCTAATCCATGTAAATTACGTTTAGGATCGATGCCCCGCCGAGAAAGAGGAAGTTTATCCCGCAAAATCTTTGATCGCACCTAGCCGTCCCATGCAATCGCACAGAGACATGTAACACTGCCATCTTAGTTGTATTTGCAGAGTCTATAGATAAATAAAATAACATGTTGTGTGTCATTCGCGAAACTAGAGTTATTGCAATCAAGGCAACTATACCCCTGGGGCGACTATCCGGGTTTTACCCTACTATTTTATTTACAACCACTTTATTCATTTCCTATTATTTTAAATTGAAATTATGAAAATTGATCCGGTAATAATTTTATTAGGCGGCTGTGCTTCGCAATTTGTATTGTAGTCATGGTAACGGGTTGTCAAAGTGTCAATATATACAGTGTAAGATAGACGCTTTAAATTTGAATAGTAATTTGTTTTAATTTCGACAATTCAAAAAAAAAATTGAGTTTGCTGTTACTCCACCAGAAATTCGAGAATATTATTATTATTATTAGAATACGTATGTTCATGTGTTACTATACCATTTTGAAATATCAATATTCAATAAAATTACAAAAAAAAAAACTTTTCAACCGGGTGGAAAGTAGAAGTCCAAACACGTCAACTTTTCACCTTTCAAAGGTAGTGTTTCCACTTGGGTAGTATTTCTATTTTAAAAGCAGATCGGGTATAAGTTTAAAATTTGCGAGTTATTTAATTTTACGTAAGTTTTGGTGAGCTCACGTTCTATATAATCTCTCTGTTTTGCTATGTGCTCCAACGAAATGTATTTTGCAAATATGGAACACTGCGCGGCAAATCATTAATCATGAATAAAATCAATACTCAACAAATTACAAAATTATTATCTTACGTCTTAAATAATTATTACAATATAAATAGCAGTTTTTCTTTAAATTATTTATTTATTGTTTTAATGACTAATTTAAGGCGTACCTTTATTATGTTTTAGATTTCAAAGAGGGTATTAAAAATACTTATAGATAAATCGGTTTAAGGTATCGGTATATTTTTTATGTTTCATCTTAAAGTGAAAAAATATGTTAAAAGTGGCTAATAATATTTAGGCCAGAAATTTACTGTACAGAGTGTTCGTATTTCGTTGTTTAATGTTTTATCTGTCATTTATTAATATAAAAATATGGTATCAAATCCCAATTTCACAAATACCAAAATGTATGATATGCTGGAATGCCCCATGCGATGCGATGTAAATAGTGATCTGGCGTCTGACATGTATATAAAAAGGTATTTTCTTTTTAAATTTTTATGTGCCTAATGGTTCATTATACTGTATTATGTCATTAGGTACTCCAAAAAAGGCAATTGCATCCAGCTATATTTCTTAAAAATAAAACAAAGCTTAACACATTTGAATAATTTATGGTACCCCGCTCAAAAAATTATGACAAGCCTTAACAAGAAGTTGAGGAAGTTAATGTTTTGGCAAGCGTAGAAATACCTCTATAACCTCCTGCATAAATATTGAAGAATAAGTGATGTGCCAAATTCTATAAAAACATAACTTAAAGCCATAGAAGTTAAAATTGGTTTATAATTTGTATCATGGGGATGCAGGGCGACGATTAAATTTTTGTCACAGGTACCTTAAAAATGACCATGCACACTTTAAAAGGGTTTTTGGGGACCGGTAAAATTTAACCAAATTTTAATTTGTTATTAAGGCCCTCAAAAGAATCAAATTTTATTTTTGCACCAAAACTTTAAAACTACAGGGTGAGCTCGCTAGAGCTAGGTATAATTTGGGTCTTGCTAATTAAAAAAAATAATGGTTGGCTAAGTGTTAACTGCATTTAAATGTTAAACAATAATAAAACTTTTCATATCTACTAAGTATATAAACTTATCAAACTTAAAAAGTGCTATTAGGTTAAAGGAAAATACAGAGTTAATTAGAAAACCAATTGTTTAACGCCATAGAAAAATAATATCCTAAATGGGTAATCTGTAATACCTACACAAGCAGGGATTTTAAATAATTTTCTAACTGCAGATTATACGGAGGACCACAAATATAATACAGAAAAATTTAAATTATTACTATTTCCAAGTCAGCTTTACGTTTATAAAAAGATTCAATTCAAAAATAAAAAGTTTTGATGTAGATGTAAATAAAAACAAGTTTAATTTTTCACGCTTAACTTTGCCATATCTCAGATCAAAATATTTTGGGACATATACAGTAAAACTAGCTCCAGGATATATTTAAAATACAGCCTCCAGAGAATGTAATAATTAATTAATATTTTAAGTTCAACAGTAAGAAGAAAATCTTATCAGAACAAAAATTTTGTATAATGCAGACGATTTAATAATGCAAAATAGGGATACGGAAGTTAGGAAGAACAGATTTATTAAATGTTATTGCTGATGCAGCATATAGAAATTTGCAAGGGTAGGTTAATAGGTCAGTAATTAAAATATTTTTTTTTAGCTATACTTTTGGGTTACTCTGTATATGCTATTGTAAAAATAATTAGTTAAGAGTGTAATATCAAACCTTTACACTTAATTTCTTTACTTACCTAAAAATACTTTCTAATTAAATTTTTTTAAAATTACATACATTTAATAGATTAAAAATTACACAGGACACAAAAAAAGTTTTCCATTTTACATTGAATCTTTTTATAAACGTAAAACGGACTTAAAAATAGGTATAATTTAATTTTTCTGTACTGTTTTTGTGGTACCCAGTATAATCTGCAGTCAAAAGATTATTTAAAATCCCTGATTGTGTACAGTTATTTTGGCTAAATGAGTTATTTCCTAATAGTTATATTACATATTACTTATTTAAAATACCTTTTTTTATGGCGTCAAACAATTGGTTTTTTTAATTTACCCTGTATTTTTATTTAACCTAAAAGCACTTTTCAAATTAAATGACTTAATATACACAGTAAATATGAGAAGTTTTAGCATTATTTATAATTTAAATACAGTTATTAATTATTTTTTAAATTAGCAAGATACAAATTATACCTAGCTCTAGCGGCTCACCCTGTAGGTTTAGAATTTTGGTGCAATGATAAAAATTGCTTTTTTTGAGGTTCGCAATACCATAATAAAGTTTGGTAAAATTTCACCAGTCTTCAAAAACCCATTTAAAGTGTGCATGGTCATTTAAATACCGATAATAATTTTTACAAAAAAATTATATTATTGGACGAGTCTTTAATCAGTAGTGCTGAAAATCAACAAATGATTTTTTCTAAAAAAAATAAGGTAGATTTAGTTTCAGCCTGGCACGTTGTATTCTAGGATCTAAATTCAGATTTTATATTCATGAAGGTAACAGTGAATAGGTACCGTTAGCCCAGTTAAATCAGTTAGAAATTTGGAAGGCCGTCCATTAATATTAATAAATGCACTATGCAGAATTAGAACAGTGATTTATAAATGCATGGAACATAATGGATTGCACTTTAATCTTGTAAGGTTAAATTTTAAATTTGGTTTAAAATTTAAATCTACTTAAAAAAAGATTCAGGCATATACTAAAAACTTAAATTTTATATGGAAAGAGATAGATTAAAAATACTTGTAATTTAAAAATAGGTCATTTTAGTTATAGCCGTAGGATTTCCTCTATAGGTAGCAGACATTATAGTACCGTTAAAATAAAATGAATAAATTTATTAAAATACAGAACCAGTTTTTTCTTTTTTTTTTTAACAATGAATACTTTAGTTAAGATTATATAAACAGAGCTTACTACTTAAACTTAAAGTTTAATTTTTAAAAGTTCGAATAATGGACAAAAATAAAAAATAAAACTATTGGGTATTATATATTTTTTAAAGTTTGACATAATTTAATAATTTAAAAACATATAGGGTGTTCCATAAGAAAAATTATATGTCTGGTTCATCTCTCCAAAAATATAAAATTTGATTAAAATCTAACTACACCACTGAATTCTACGTAAAAATGCCTACCAATGTCAGTTTTTACCTTGGTAAGTTACAAAATAACTTTAATATAGAGGGTGGTTTAAATTAAATAATGCATGTCAAAAACAAAGAAAGCCATTAATTTTTTTTTCGTGTCATCAAAAAGAAGCGACATTGCGAAAATCGCAAGTTCGCTATGAGAAACCCTGCAACTACAACGAAATCCGAACATCCTGTAAATTAATTGTAACTCTAGGTAAAATATTAGCTTCTTACTTTCATATTTAAATTTATTTTAAATTAATTTATATTATTGTTTTTTCTTAAAGGAAGACAGGTTAACATCATGTAAGTGGTGTATTCTTACTTTTTATAGTCTTTGAACTGTTGTTAGAAAAATTCATTCAGAAAAGTCAAAATAATTTTATGATAGTATAAACGACCCAGCCTGCCGAAAAAAAAGTGGCTCTTTTCTGACTTAAATCGCGGAGCAAAAAGCGATCATTTATACGCGATTGTGAGACCAAATAAGGAAATAAGAAACATCGCAGGTAAAATTTTTGATCAAAATCAAATTATTCTCTATTTTTCGTCTTATCAAAAATATGTATGTACCTTTTTATCTAGACAAGTTACTACAACTGACCACAACTAACCACAATAGGCAAGTAATCCACTAAAATTATTATTTTATATTCACAATTATTTCGTGGGAACAAAAAACAATAATAGATAGAATTTAGGTTAGCCCAAATCAATTATTTTTCTAAAAAGTTTCACTTTAGAAGAAAGTTAGTTTTAAATATCCTTTATAATACAAAAATTAATAAACAATTCTTAAAACCTTATAAATTAATTAGGTATACTTTTTAAAATTTACCGTAGTATCTCTAACAAATTACAAAATAAGATCAGAAAGGCAAAAATTAACTTTTTTTCAATGTTATTGTTATATTTCCTATACCTAAAACTGACCGTTTTTGAGAAATTTTGAGAAATTTAAAAATACAGACCATAATTTAAAAATTGTTTACACCCTGTAACATATAACGAGCTGCTCGTAATTAAATTTATTGCTTAGCTCAAGGTTTAAGTTAACTATAACATAAAAGTTTTACTTTAATATTATACAGAGTCTTGAAAAAAATTGTCTCAAAGTTTAGACACATATTTTATTAAATAACTTCCTTAAATTAAATGGATCACCCTGTATATAGTGGCCTTTTTTGACGCGGAACTAAATTCCCTTTAAAACCACATTAGGCTATGCAAAAGGCGTTTTTATATTTGACTTACCATTTATCTTAAAAATGGAACACCCTGTATTGTAATTAAAAAACCTTTTTATTAAGGATCACGTAGATTCGCTAAAAGCACAAGTTTAAATTTTTGAAAGTAAGATGTATCTTAAGTAAAATGCAGGCAAAAGTAATAACTCCAATTTATTGTCATTTCTAAAATATTAAAGCATTTTTAAAAATGAGGATCGAAATATAGTAGAAGGCACACCTGTCCTAATAATTGTTGAGACCAAATATGGTAAATTGCCCTTGTTTTTTAGCAAATGTATCAGACTTTATGGTAACCCCACGCGTTAACAGACCATCTGTGCTGGTGATCAAGGGTTCCAAAAATATTAGGATTATCGTCACTGCAGTAGTAAAAGTTATATCTGTTAAATAATCCGTTGTTATAAAAAATTAAGTTTGTTACATTTGCTAAAAAAACAAGGGTAATTTACCATATTTCGTATCAACAATGAGGACAGGTGTGCCTTCTAACTATATTTCGATCCTCATTTTTAAGAATTCTTTAATATTTTAGAAATGACAATAAATTGGAGTTATTACTTTTGCCTGCATTTTACTTGAGATACATCTTATTTTCAAAAATTTAAACTTGTGCTATTAGCGAATCTACGTGATCCTTAATAAAAATGTTTTTTAATTACGATACAGGGTGTTCTATTTTTGAGATAAATGATAAGTCAAATATAAAAACGCCTTTTACATAAAAAGCAGAAGAGATAGATATAGGAAAGCCTAGTATGGTGTTAAAGGAAATTTAGTTCCGCGTCAAAATAGGCCACTAAATACAGGATGTTCTATTTAACTTAAGGAAGTTATTTAATATTATATGTGTCCAAAATTTGAGGCAATTTTTTTCAACACTCTGTATAATATTAAGGTAAAACTTTTATGTGATAGTTAACTTAAGCCTTGAGCTAAGCAATAAATTTAATTACGAGCAGCTCGTTATATGTTACAGGGTGTAAACAATTTTTAAATTATGGTCTGTATTTTTAAATTTCTCTAAATTTCTCAGAAACGGTCAGGTTTAGGTAAAGGAAATATAACAATAACTCACCTTTATTTGGTCTATAGTATCTAAAAATATGGGGTGTCCCATAAGAAAAAATATAACTTTGATATGTACTTTCTTTTTGGGTCATCCTGTACATTTCAAAATAATTTTGAAATATGCTCCTCATGGACCCACATATGACCGTGCTTAAAGTTTTTTCCCAACTTGTTTCATTCCTTGTAGAAAAACCGAGGCGATGGGGTGGGCCACCCTGTATAATATATATATATATATATATATATATATATATATATATATATATATATATATATATATATATATATATATATATATAATATATATATATATATATATATATATATATATATATATATATATATATATATATATATATATATATATATATATATATATATATATATATATATATATATATATATATATATATATATATATATATATATATATATATATATATATATATATATATATATATATATATATATATATATATATAACGGCCAATGGACGGAAAAAGTGGCCAAACCCCGTTCTGGTCGACAGCATATTGCCAATGTCCGAAATATCGCTTTCCGGTCGTTTAACGTAGACCAGAACGAGTTCTGGACCTTTTGCAATTGCCGGAATGCGTCTAGCATTCAAACAAGCCGTCCAAAAACAGATTTTGTGCGTGTTTCAAAATAAGCCGCTTTGCTTACCAGAACTAACCATGACCGACTAGAACTCCTGGCTTTTGAATTTGTTTTAATTATTTGTAGAAGTTATAAACAAAATTTTAACAACGTATTAGAAAAAACCCGGGAAATATAATATACTTAAAAAAAAATCATAACTTCTATCATATCAAAAATTATAAAAATTTTGTTAATAACTTCTATGTAGGGATAATTTAGACAAATTCAAAAGCCTCCAGTTCCAGTCGGTCATGGTTAGTTCTGGTTAGCAAAACGGCTTTTTATTTTGAAACACGCGTTCTGGTCTACCTTAAACGGCCGAAAAGCGATATTTCGGACACTGCCAAAATGCTGTCGACCAAAGGGGGTTTATTAAAAAAAATCATATAACAACGCTTAATGAGAGATTCTTTGGCCAAAAAAAATTTTTTTAGAGTTGGGATTTTTCTTTTATTTAGAAATTGGGCTTTTCGATAAAATATACTTTCTAATAATAAACTTTTGTTACTATCAGGGACCAGTGGAATAGCTTTGGGCAATTTTATTAATTTTTCTACCACCATTTTGTCGTACCCTTTTTGGTATTAATATTATTGAAAATTAGAGAAATATTTTTATTGCCTGCTAAGTTTTACAAAAAAGGGCTTCTGAATTAACTCGATGAGTTTAAAGGCTTTCGAGATATTCTAATTTTAAATTTGCGTGGCATGGAAAGCATAAATTAAAAAAGGAAATTGTAGTTTTTACTACAAAGTATCCAAAATTATCTACCCTTTGCTCAAATATTTGCCTTTAAACCCTCTTAAATCCCATTTTTGAAAAAAAACTAGTATTTTTTATTAATTTTAAATATTACATTTTTCGTACCACGAAAGTAAAAAATTGGAATATCTCGAAAGGCGTTAAGTTTATTAAGCATTTTTAAAATATAAAATTAAAAAGATAATAAAAATCATGTACCAAATTATCAATTATTTTCACACCAAAAAAGTTATGACGGAATAAAAATAAAAATTAACTAAAATAAATAAAATTGCAAGAAGCTACGCTACTGGTCCATAACAATAACAAAAGTTTGACACCTTAAGGTGTACTTTAGTCAATGTTCTAACTGTGCTAGGTTTTATTTAAATTAAAAAACCCGATCTGAAAATAAAAGGAACATCCTAATTCTGATTTTTTCTTTTACACCCTGTATCTTAAAAATGGGGCCGTTTTGGATTTTTTTGGAAAATATTTTTGTCTTATTTTTGGCCGAGATATCTTTCACTGAGCGATGACATGTTTTGTGAATTACCCTGTTACAGGATTTTTTAATTACTGCGGAAACTTTTACAGATAAACTTCTTGGATAAAAATATGAAAAAAAGTTCCTATTACTGTATGTCCCAAAATTCTTAACGGTTATGTTTAAAAAAAATATATATTAGAAATGTGAATCCCTGGGCGTGAAATGTGGGACCCTGTCAATATATTCTATTGTCAGTATAAAAGTATTTCCGTGGCTAAAGCACTCGTTTGCAAGGTAAAAAAAAAGAAATGTGAATAAACATAGACGCATGACATTTGGGAAAGATGTTTATATTTCTCAAGGCTTTCTTACAACATCATTTGTAATCATTGGAAACCCTGGAAAAGGGTTAAAATCTGCAACCCTTAATGTTTTTTTACTGTATTTTTTTGGTTTGGAAACTGTAATTTAAAAAATGGTTAATAAAGGATTTTCCAAATTAAAAACTTTTTGGTATAGTGCATTTCATTTGTAAACTGGGCCGTCTTCGAGTAAAAAAAATTAAATACGGCCTGCAATAGAAGTCAGCAATACCAATAAGCATTATTAAACAATACAATGAAAAAACCATAGCGTGTTGCAGATTTTAACCTTTTTACGGAGTAGCAGATGATTACAAATATTGTTGTAAAAAAGCCTGGTAAGACATAAACCTTTGTCCCAAATGTCAAGCGTCTATTTTTATCCATATTTATAAAATAAAACGTTTTATTTTTTTTAAATTTTTTT
>JAHBCN010024000.1:0-12199 GCA_019359885.1 Listronotus oregonensis | reverse complement strand
TAATTTAAATTTTTTAATTTATGTGTAAATTAAAACCATTTGATCACATAATGTTTATCTTTTCTTGTGTGATTTTTAACCCTTATTTTAATTTAAATTTTAAATTTTTTTCGCATAATCCTAACTTTATTTAGCGAATAGCGTGCAACGTGCTTTAGCATTTTCATTTCCTCGCTTGTTTAATTATTAAAAAACATTAATTTTTACACCTCCTAAGCACATCATTAAATTTAATTATCTTTAAAGATGAGTGACGATATTATGAGTGATATTTGCTAACTTTGATCACAAAAATAATAAGTAGAAAAGTAGAGTTATATTTTTAAAACAAAAAAATCAAAAACTTTTGATTTGACAGTCCCAAAACGTTTCCGCAAAGCGATCCAACGTTTGTACTTTTCAACATCACGAAAAAAAGGGCCGCGCATTTCAAGCGCACCAAAACAGTTCAAAAACGTTTTCCCGGAAACGATACCGGATTTCTTTTTGGGAACAAAACCTTTTTAATTTATCAAATTCCCGTTCTGAAACCGTAACGAAACGATCCCAAGTTTTGTTGGTACAAAAACGGGATCGTCCGATAACCGTCACGTCTCTGTTGGAACGCATTTTAAAACTGCGAAAGAGCGTAATCGTTGGTGAGGGTTTTTTCACGTACTGGAAAAAACCCTTTAAATTATAAGAAATTTTAAAAACTTTGACTTTTTTTGGCAGTTGCGAGGCAAAGAAAATAACAAAAGCCGAGCGAATGCAAAATTGCGAATAAAAATAAGCACTTTTGGTCCGTATGATATATACTTTTTTTTCTTAAAACCAAGTCAAAATTAATACATTTAGTTATTAAAAAGAGCTCAAATGAAATTTATTTAACCGGGGTTTTAAAACTAACATTTTTTAACCTTAGGATTAATGTACGGTACGAGAATTGATAGCTTTTGCACCTGAAAAAAGTACAAAAATGCCAAATTTTTGACGGTTGGAGAAAAAATATATTTTACAAAGCAACACGCTGTTAAAGTAGAGGGGGAAAACAGCGTGTCTATCTTGTCACGATTCCCACCTTTCTGGTCATTTATAGTTATTAAGGTATCATGGGTATTATAAGGATAATAACACTTGAGGTTGATGGTGTGTTTATACGTTGACCGAAAGCGTTATTATCCTTAATACCTGGGGCCTTCAACGTTTAATGTCCGAGTAAATATTCTTTATATGAGAAAAATTTGAATAAATTTTGAATGAATTAGTTTAAACCAAATCAAGTACTAGCATTTACCTGAAAAAATTGTCGAAACGTAATTGTGGTAATCATGGTTGTAAGTTATTTGTCAATAAGACAGCACATAAAAAATAATTTTGCGATTGAGGCATAAAAATGTCCGAAGTAGTGGAAAATACCCATCTCCTTCAAAATTTTAGTGAAAGCTGCTAAAGCTGAGCATGCGCTTGTGTCAGAAAAAAAACTAGGTGGATTTACGAGAAAGAATATTTCCCTTTGAGACCTGGCTGACGGAACACTGCGTGGACAGTATGGACGAAACCGTTTTGAGGGCTTATTTTCAAGATTTGTCAGAGTCATATTCTCTAAATTCCCTTTGGATAAAGTTTTCAATGTTACGTAAAGAATTTATAGTTCATAAGAAGATAAGAAGTAATGAAAAGTTGATTTCTCTGCAACAGTTCCTAAAGCAACTTGGGAGCACTAAAAGTCGAAGGTTCTGACTCCGAACAAGTTATAACTTTTTGAAAAAAACTGAAAAATATTTGGCAGATAAAGGTGCATTAGTGATAGGTGTATTCGAAACTTGTAGAAGAGACGAGCTTGTGAAAATGAAGTTTTTCGATGTGCGTGATATGGGTCAGCATATATTTATTGACATTTCACAAAGTAAAAATGGGCAAGCAAGAAGCTTTTTGGTTATTGATGACAGTGAAATGTGCGCAACAAAATTAATTCGGGACTATGTGTCTTTGCGACCTAATTGATAGGTTTTTTTTGTGCTATCGTGATGAACGATGTACTGTGCAGCCTATAGGTAAAAATACATTTGGAAATATACCCTTTAAGATTGCTACATATTTGGTTTACCTGATGCTAAGGCGTACACAGGTCATTGTTTAAGACGTACAGCGGCAACAATTCATTCTGATGCGGGAGGTAGTTTCAAGAGCTTAATAAGGTTAGGAGGCTGGAAGAGTTTTTCGGTAGCACGAGGGTACGTGGATGATAGTGAAAGCTCCAAATTGGCTAATGCTTTCCTTGTAGTTGGGAAAAGTATTACTTCAAGTAACACAGCAACTGCGGTGGGGTATGGAAATGTGGAATTTTCCGGTCAGTTTGAAAATTGTACGTTTTACTTCAAAAAATATTTTTTATTATGATAAGTATATTGTAAGTATGTTTGTATTTTCGTAAAAAATGCTTAAATGAAGATTATTTATTGTTTATTTATTGGTAATTGTGTAGGCCCTAGGGCGTTATTTTTTTTAATAACGCCCCAGGGTAATATTTCGTATTTAACTGACTTTGACATAATATTATTATTTGTCAAGTAATATACCAGTCGGACATTATAGCTTTTATGTATCAAGGGCTACTATATGCTCTGAAGGTCGAAATAGCCCGAGGGCTAGATTTCGACCTGATGGGCATTATAGTCCAGTAAAGCCCGTGGTGCATACAATGCTTTATGTTTTACCAAAAAGAGTTTTTCAATGACTAATTACATTATTTATTCGCAATATAAAAAAATAAGTTGCACCTGTACTGTATACGTAAGTAGATAATGACTGGTGTTAAGTTTGACTTTGATGTTTCTGTCAGTTAGTCAGTTGACATTTTTTATTTAACGATTTGCTCAAAATGTAAGAAATTCCACAAAATATAAGAGAAAAGGCCATAAAAGCGACCGAAAATCTTTTGCCAGTTAAATCAAAGCAACAGTATGATCGGGAGTATGGCATATTTGGTATTTGGAAAGATGCGAACGCAATTCTTCAAATAACCGAAAACGTTTTAATGGCATATTTCCAGAAACTGGTAAGTTATTGATTTTATTTTAATACATATGTTTAACAAACTTTATTATTTTTAGTCGGAAAAATACAGTCCGAACTCTCTCGGGACCAAGTATTCCACCCTAAGGTCTACGTTGATGGTCTATGAAAATATAGACATTTCGCAATACCATCGTCTCATATCTTTTTTAAAAGTTAAGTCGAAAGGATACGTCCGAAGAAGTCTAAAGTTTTGGAAGGAGAACAAATATTAAAATTTATTAAGGCTCCTGATGATATCTACTTGGTACACAAAGTCATATTGGTAATGGGTGTTTTTGAAGGTTTAAAACGAGATGAGTTAGTCAAAATGTCCATTGATGACATTGAAGATAGAGGAACAGTCTTGGTTATAAAGGTACCAGAAACTAAAACTTCAACTTTAAAAAGTTTTACTATCATTGAAGAAGATTTATGAGCTTTAAATTTAATAAAAAAGTACACAACATTAAGACCAGCTGGAATAAAGGAGCAAAGATTCTTTCTTACCTATAGAAAGGGTCGATGTACAGTACAACCCATTGGAAAAAATACCATAGGAAGCGTCCCAACATTGATCGCAAAATTTTTAAAACTGGATAATGCAGAAGCTTACACCGGCCCCCGTTTGCGTCGCACATCGTCAACTTTACTTGTTGAGGCAGGTGCTTCGCAGTACTAAAACAACATGGGAAATGGAAAAGCTCTTCAGTAGCTGAAGGATATATAGAAGAAAGTATTTCATCCAAAAACAAAGTAGCCAAAATGATTGCCAATTCAGTTAATTAATTCCGAGGATCATTCCGTATCGACTATTGAAAATTCTTTAATGGACTGTTCTTCTATACAAAATAGCGTTAGTGCTATCACCGCTGCTACCATCAAAAAAAACACCGACATTCTATAGTGAGATCAGCTACATTTTCCGGGACATTTCAAAATTGTAATTTTTATTTTGGAAAAAAAGTTTAATTTTTGTATTGTTTAAAGAAAACATTATTTTTTGTATAAACTTGATCTTTATTGTGAGAGAAATAAAATTGGATAAGCAATAAAATTTCCATATTAGCGCATTAGGGTTATAAGCGGGCATTATCATAATGCCAGCTTATAATGCCCTAGGTGTGATAGCAGGTATTATTGCTATCATAACATATTCCGTTTCTAAGGTATTATAGATCAATAATAGATAGGTAAAACATAAAAAAATAAATAAAAGCTAGATTCTTTATTAGTTTAAATGTCATTAAGGCAGGCACAAAAAAAAACGAAACAAAAATTCTCGCAAAATGGCGTTTTTTCAAAAAAAAGGTATATATTTTTAGGCCTTTTGTAACTTTATCAATTTTTTAAAAATAAAAAAAATATATGTTTTAGGGGTTCCTGCAATGAAGGGATATATAAAGAAAACTCATGCTAACTTTCAATTAAAACTTAAGATTTTGTGACAAACGTTACGAAAAAAGTAGTTTCGAGAAAAACGCGTTTAAAAATTTAACTTTCGATTCCAGCTTCATGGCGCCGAACAGTAACTTTGGCTATAAGTTTTAAAATATTTCGAATCTCAGAAAATCTTTTTAAGGAGATATTCTTGGATATTTAAACTATCAAAATATGAAAAAATAACCGATTACTTCAACTTTGTTGTTTAAATTATTTTAATTTTTTTTACGTGTTTTTTCATATCAAGGAAATTATTCACATTTTCCCGGACACCTAGTATTTAAGGGGGTGTTCTAGTCTAAAAAGTTAAAAAAAAACATTTTTTTTTAAATATTTTAATCGTTTAAATATCCAAGAATATCTCCTTAAAAATATTTTTGAAATTCGAATTATTTTAAAAGATATAAATCTAAATTTTTAAGTTTATAACTTTAATTTTTAGTTAATGTCAATCATTTTGATAACCCACTTATCTACTGTAAACAGTCGTTCATATTTTGTGCTACACTTATAGATAGACCTTAAAGCGCCATCTCTTATAAAATGTCAAATCTCATTGAACAAATATTTAGTTGCTAATAACTAATAAAACTTAACAATGTTTAGACTATAATTTACAATGCAATAAGAAAAAATTAAATTTGTATTATTCTGAAACACCTGGTATAAAAATACGAAACTTTGTTTTACAACTTTTTATTAGCAATCAGGTTTACAATCGTTTCTATGGTAACAACAATGCAACGTAACTATGCTAACCGTTTAACTGTCTCTGTCATCAACTGAACCGTTTAATAGTCGTGCCCGTTTTATGGCCGGTTGCACCAACACTTTTTGCGACACTTAAGTTGTTCTTAAGCATTAACTGCCCCTTAAGTTTCAAATTTTTCTTGCACCAGCTGAATTTGGTCCTTAATGGTCCCTTAACTTTAAGTGTAGGATTTTCTGTACTTAATGATCCCTTAAGTAATTTGAAGTTGACATTTGACAAATATTTTGTTTATTGTTTATTTATTTTTCGTTTGTAGTTTCAAATAATTAATTTGATAAAAATTATGTAAATACGAAGTTTTTAAACAATGGTGGTTTGGATTGTGATATTGTAGATGCGATGTTAAATAGATTTCCAAGAAAAATGTAGAAACAGTGAATTTTTAATACTTATGGCAATTTTGGAATTTATTTACCTTTTTTTATTCTTTTGGACATTGTTCTGTCACAGGTTCTGTTATTTTTAAAAAGAACTGTTTTGACGAGATGGATAATCTTACATTTTTAAAGGTTCAAATTAACGAAACCAACAGTGCTCAGCTTACTTGAGCAAATCGAAGATGAGCTTTAGTTCAGACATGACAAGTTTGTATTAGCTTTTAAATTTTAAGAATTTACTTGTAGATTAGGAATATTTAATTTGTTCATATAAAATAATAAAAGTTTTTTTTTTAATTATGTATTCGTGTTTATATTTCATATTGACAATAATTATTCCCTTTCCATCGCCGTAAAGAAAGGCGCCCTTGATCTTTTTTTCCCATATTGTTATTAGTTTTACAACAAAAAATCACAAACTAATCACTGATTTTGTATTATAATGTCTATAAAATAAAAAAAAATAAAGTTTTAATTACTTACAAAGATTCAAGTCGAATTACTTCTATCATTTAAATGACACAAAGCTAGAAAAGGAAAAATCTAATATCAGTTAATTCTGATTATTCGCGTTGTAAAGGCCAACAATAAAAAGAAGAAGTATGCAACGTTGCTCTCTTTCTAAGAAGTCTTAGTTAATGCAATAAAATCTAATGGTGAAAGCGAAAAAATTTAAGTTACCCTTAATTTTAAGAGCTCTTAATAAAGGTCTACTTAAGATACTTTTGGTGCAACCCGCCATTAAAGGTTTTTTTCGCCTTTTATAGTAACGTGGAAAAGTCTGAAATCATCAGGCGGATTTATTTTTATAGGATGCAAGAAAAGTGCAAAATAAATGTCACTAGAGCCCGTAGAACTCCCTTAAAATTATTGTGGAAATGGGTTAAAACTAAGGTGATGTATTTAAATAAATTATTTACCTAAATTAAATATTTTTTACTTCCTACAAGTCTATAAACTAAACACATATTTTTAAACTCCGTAAAAGTATGTTTGACCTGTATAACTATATCGATAGTAGGCCTAATGGTAACATCTTTATTTTATACCGTAACAAATTCGAAGTGAAATACCTAAAACTTGAATGGACTTGAAAATTAAAAGACTTTTCAGGTAAAAGTTTTTTTACGGATCTATTAAGAACAATGAGGAATAAAAAAATATAAATTAAACATACAAATATTTTAACTATTTTGCCTATAACCAGGCTCTCTTTTTTTAGTTAAATTAAATCAAAATTATACGCCTTTACAATAAAACTTTATTGTAAAGGCGTAGTATTTATCAATAAATAAATGTGTTTCTTTGATTGGTTGCTTGTGCACGCCATGGTAATTACCTGCCTCCCCCCTCAGCAAACAGGGGCCTTGCTATGATTTTGATTTTTTTTTAAATCTAAAAAGTGAGACATGAGACACACACCAAATATTACCAGATGTCATTGGCCCCAGGGGTGACATTTTGGTAAAAAAGTAATTTTGCCAAAAAAACAGATTTTTTAAAAATATTGTTAAAGTCGGGATTTTTGGGCATTGTATCATTGAACAATTTTTTCTATATCAAAATTTACCTGCAGAACAAGTGCATGGTAGTGGGCCAGGCCAAGTTCCGACTTGACGCAGTGGGGCGGACTCATAAAACGTGCGGAAAAAATTTGATTTAATAAAAATTGTTTAGAATCATTTAAGGACTACGGATAATCTTTTTTAGAATTTTTGGTTGCATTTTCGGACCTCTGGAAAAAGGGCTGAATCGAAAAATTTGGCCCGCACATAGTCCGTATTTAAATGTTATGGAAAATGTAGGGGCTTATTAGTTAAAAAAATAAATAGAGAAAATAAGTTTAGGCCGCAAAATGTAAACGAACTTAAGGATAAAATTTTAAAGGCGTGGAATGAGTTACGAGGAAATCCGGACTATGCCCGGGCTTTGGTCCATTCGATGCCTGGAAGGCTAAACTCTGTCTTAGAAAAAAACGGGGCCGCAATAAAATATTAAATTTGTTTGAAAGGATATTTAAGATTGTTTGAATTTATTAAATTGTTAATTAATTTATGAATTTGTTGGTTTTTTAAAATATAAATATTTTCTTTTACATTGTGCCCTATTTATAGTAATTATAAGTAAAACAAGGTAAAAAAAAACGATTAACAAAAATTGGCCAAAAAGTCAAAACTTGACAAATTTTTTGCTCAAGATTTAATGGCCGTCACTGTACCTAGCAAGGTATTTTAAATACATTCTTTTTTAAGCTAACTCGACCAAAACTAAAACGATTTACCCTATTTACTAAACATCCGAAATACACGCTTAAACCCACTTGATTCTTTTAAAGATCTAAATTCTACCAACTTCACTAAAATACAAATTCGGTACTCTAATCTCTCAAACATATCCTAAACCTATTGTGAAATAAAATCATGTAAAATTTCCGCTTTCTTTAACCCAATTAGCATTGATCGCTCTTTTGTAATTTTACAAAGATTTTCGGAACTTATCTAAATTCTTTTCTTGTTAAGTAAACCGTTTAGTTTTGGACACACACGTTTTGAACTTGCCCAAACAAGCTGGTAAACATTTCAATGTAATTTAAAGAAATACGCCTTAAAAGATTAAAAAAAGATAATGTTTCTAAACACCTAATAAACAAAAATCGTTGCTTCGTAATTTTTTATTAAAAACTGAATAAAAAGCCTGTCTCCGCCAGGCGAGAGACAATATTAAGTAGCCTCTGTCTCCGTAAGACGCCTTCCGTACGGCTAACGGTAAAAAAACACTTTTTGCTTCTATTTTTGTCCCGGCGGCGAAATTCAAAAAACGGGCTTCGTTAGGTTCTAGCCACTGCTAAAGACTATCACTGTGCCAAATTTCATGATTTTAGCTCAAGCCATAACTCCAGAATCACGTGGACAGACAAATAAATATATATACTTACCTACATATAAATATATCCACATTAGCAAAAAAAAAAAAAAATATAATAATATATATATATATATATATATATATATATATATATATATATATATATATATATATATATATATATATATATATATATATATATATATATATATAAAATATAATTAAGTGGGAAAGCTATGTGACTCTGGGTACTAATAATTTATATGAAAAAAAATGTGCCTCTTAAGGTATGTTTCCTTCCACGCGGCCGCCGCATGCGTCTAACGCACTGCGTTAGCCGCAAAGCACTCCTACTCATGTTTTTAAATGTGCCTGGTTTGTTCCGAGCGGCCGTCGTATGCGTCCGCTGTCAACGACTGCGATTGATGCGACTGGACTGCTGAAGAAGCAGTGTAGCCGCAGTCGTGTGTGCGTCTGATATTTTGTTTGTGTTGTTTTGTGTGGAATGTCCGGTGTTTTTTTTAATTGTTAAAAATTAAAACTTTATTTTTTAAATGAGGTACTGGATTTTTTATTACGTATTTTAAGAGCTTTTAAGATCCCAAATCCAATGATGTTTCGCACTTATTCGAGAAAATCAGTTTAATGTTTTCCCAACATCATGCCAAAAATATATTGTCTGACTCTCATTAACATATGGTTTCTTATCCATTATTATAAATTTTTCGAATAAGTGCAATACAATATTGGTTTTGGGAACTTAATAGCTCCTAAAATACATAATAAAAAAGATCAGGGCCGTATTAAAAAAAAAACAGTTGATGATGGCATCCAAAGACGAAACGTTGGTGTATAAATCTAATAACACTATCTTGTAGAACAGAAAAAGTAGCAATGGAAATGTAAAAGTTATTTTGTTACATCCATTCAAATAAAGTCATAAAAAATAAAACGAAATCGCGAATAATCGGTTTTTTCCAAAAGTATGTATTCGAAATTTTTAAAGTTCTAAGGTGGCATTTTGATTAGCATTAAATTGCGCAACTTTGCCTTCATTTAGCCGACCTCGTATCTCTTCAAGTTTTCGAGATCCTAATGATAAGACTGGAATTTTACAGATTTTCCTTAATACAATGGCTAATTTTTCCTCTGGGGTTATTGGATATTCAACTCTGTTGTAACTGTGCTTTATTCAGTCTAAAATATTTTCTAAATGTTACTTCATCCTGTTGCAAATGTCGATTTATTAATGTAGTATAACAACCCTCATCGCGTCTTTGCTGAAATATTGGATTTATAGGGGCATTGCTATGTTTCAGGTTGGCTAATTGTAATAGTATTTTGTCATCCTCTTTTTCTTCTAACAATAAATATATTGCTAGATCATCCATCACGACTCTTACCAAAGATTATTCCCTTTAGGCTAATAATTTTGCTATCGCGAGTTTGAGCCGCGGTCCTAAGAAACCACCTGATTAAACGGCGGCCGCATGCGTTAGTCGCATTGCGTTAGTCGTATGCGACGGCCGCGTGGAAGGAACCACACCTTTACATATTTTTTGTTATTGACCAAAAATAACTCTTAATAATCAAATAATATTTTAATTTATTTTTGTAACAGAGCTATAAGCATTTTAAATTTAAATATAAAACTCCCGCGCCAAAGCAATATTAATATGAGCCATTTCACCATGCCGACATAAGCAGCGTTGCCACATTTAATTAACATGGAATAAATTCTACAGGCTGTCCCGACATTAGTGGGTAATATTTCTAGGGTGTATTCTAGACCACAAAATAAGACAGAAATTTTATATCAACATGCCCCGAAAAATGCTTTCTAAAGAGGCTAAAGCCCTCCGAATGGAGCACCTCAAAAAGCGTTTTTCTGTAATATATCTTCAACCGTTTAAGGTAGACGTATGCTTTTTGGTAAGTTTAAAGATTTTATGATGTTACATATATTTCTTTCTCCAAATTTCAAAAATTTTGTCAGCGACGTCACATACAGGGTGGGTGACTTATGCCCTATATTTTTTGTTTGGATGGTTTTTTAATTACTCATATTTAAATTATGAAACTGGGTTCATTTTTATGCAAAAAAGGCATTCTTAGTCCATTTCTGTATCTTAACCCGTTTTCAAATAAAATCGTTTTGAAAAAATCACCTTCATAAGACGTAAATTAATAGAAATAATCACAAAAGTTAAATCTGTAAATAGTGGTCCATGGATTAAAATTATATTTTTTTCGTTTGACATTTTCTTCATCAAATACTGTCTGCTGCTGTTATTGTTTTGTTTTGTGAAATTTTTTAAAAAAAACCAAAATTTTGGGAAATTCCTTTTTTGGGAAGGAATATCGAAGACGTTTTCCCCGGAGAACTCCTGAGCGCAAAATATTTTAAAAGTTCATAGAAATTTAAAATGGTTCGTTTGAGCGCCTTGGGGCAAAAGGCGCCTAGTGAAAAAAATCTCTACGAATAGATGGTTCATTTAAATGGGGGGTTTTGAATCAGTTGAAGATATCAATGCTTCCCTAAATGCGAATAAAAAAATTTGGTAACCCCTGCCCCAGCGAAAAAACCGTGCGACATTGCCAATGTCTGTCGCTTTACCTTTTGGAACGACTTAGCGAAAGCGGGCGTAAACGGATTGTGTTTTTACTAGTCGCGTTTTATCACCCATTTTTGGCCGCCGGCAACGCAACTTCGTTCAAGGATAGCGCGAAAAATTTTGATGGACATGGCTCGCGTTAGCCAAAGTCCATTAGGGGTATCAAAAATATAGCATTGAATGGTTCATCTTATCCGTAGTAAAAATTATCTTTGCTAGTAGGGATTATGAATTGGAAAATGCACTTCAGCAAATAGAAGATAACCCTCAAGTCGGGAACAGACCCAGAACGTCAACATACCTAAATTAGTTGTAATGCGTATTGTAAGTAAAATTTCCCATAATTATATCGAATATTTATTTATTTTTGATGAAAAAATGACTCAAATAAAAGGGCTTCACCCATATCATTACCAGAGGGTTCAAGAGTTGATGCCTAAGTTTCCCCCCCAGTATAGAGTTCTGTCGATTGGTTTTTGGGGCATGAGAATATTTAAGCAAGAATTTTGTAGTCTGTAAAATTTTCTTGGGGTAAAGTGTTTAACCCACCCACTTTTGGGCCGCGAAAATTCGAGAGCAGTAAAATAATTTTCAATATAGGTTCTCTGTAAATGTGTGGGCGGGGAAAAATTTAAAATTTAAATGGTCGGTCCAAAAAAGCCCAATAACTTAAACAAGAGAGATATTTGGACTTTAAAATCAGTTGGCGGGTTATTAAAATGTTCCTTGAAGGGGCCCGGATAAAAGTATTTCAAACACGACGGGCCCCCCGTTTTTTTCGGGGCCCGTTCGTAACTGGTTGGATGAGAATTATCCTGAAAGGTGGAAGGCAGCGCGATCCCGGACTTAAATCCACTCGACTTTATTTTTGGGTCATATGTGCAATAGTTTTGCAACTGAGGGATACGCCCGGGACCTACTGCAGCAAATTTTTTAAACTGGGGAAAAAAAGAAGAAATCGTTTTCAATTCTTTGGGCAAAACATTCGCCGTGAGCTAACTTTTGTGAAAAAAACGGAAGCCTATTTGAAACCTTCTAAAAGTAGTATTTCTATTTTTGTTTTAATTTTATTCTAAAATATTTTTATTAAT
>JAHBCN010023999.1:0-12176 GCA_019359885.1 Listronotus oregonensis | reverse complement strand
AAAGAATTCTTAGGTTTAATAAATTAGTCTATACAAAATATTTATTTAATTTACGTCTATAAGAATGAATACATATAATAACCTAACATACCCCTATAAACCCACGCTTAAATATGTTTATGCCTGATAATAATTTTTTTTTGAAGAAATTATTCACTAACAGGAAGTGATAACATTTTGCAATAAATATACTAATGCATGGCAATGATTATGTTTTTCAAATAAATACACTTAAATTTATAAATTAAAACCATAATTCTAAACATGTATACAAAATAGGAAAGGGTTTTTTTTTTTCTGTCTACGGGATGGTTATTTAATAATTTAATTTATTAAACAAATAAATATATTATTTATTGATGATTATAAAATGATGTAGCACTCCTGTTGTAACGCCTGATGTAGCGCTCTGTTGTAACGCCTGTTGTAACGCCTGTTGTTTTGTTGTAACGCCTGGTGTACCCCCCTGTTGAAAGCCTGATGTACCTTTGTTGTAAAGCCTGAGGGCCCACTATGCGGCTCCCGATAAAACCCCCCCTTTAACTGGCGGCCCATCGAGCGAGGGAGCGCATTAAAAGGAATTTTGGGGGGAGAGAAACACACACAAATTATCGAAATCAATATCGGGTTTCTGTAGTTTACAGTCCGCACACTAGATTTTAAATTTGACGTTTTAATATTTGAAGGTGACATTGGCAGATATCATTTAGCTGATGACGTCATTGACGTTTAATGTTTTTTAAATCTAACGTACCTGGTGTTCAACCCGCATACTAGTTTTTGAATTTGATGATTTAACATTTGACTGGTGACATTGACAGATGTCATTTAGCTGATGACGTCATTGACGTTTAAATTTTTAAATCTAACGATACCGGGTTCCAACCCGCATACTAGATTTTGAATTAGATGATTTAACATTTGACAGGTGACATTGACAGATGTCATTTGACAGGTGACAGCCGCCTTTTTTTACACATGCGTAAGATTCATTAAATGGGGTTAAAAAAAAGAATTACGAAAATTCCCATCAGAAGGAGATATTGATGGTGATTATGTGTTCGGGGGTTTAAACATACTATCTATCCCTAATAACTGCGAAAAAAAATTAACGAATTTTTTTTGGGGAAACCCCCTGAAATTTTGGAAATTCCCAACTGCATTTTACAACAGATTGTTATTGTCTTGACAAAATGGGGCCTTTTTAAGCTATGATGTAGAATTTTGTTTTTTTGTTCATAAAAATAGAATTTAACTTTTAGTTATTTAGCTGCAAATACTGAATAACGTTTTTTTTTTTATTTTTAAAGAATCAAAGTTTATTTTTGAAAATGTTTTTTCTATTTATTTACTTAAAAACGGTCGCTTTGTTTATTTTTTTAATATGAAATAAATTTTTTTTTAAGAAATACCAGTTTTTTTCGCTCAACGGCCATTAAAACCTTGTTTACCGTTTTCAACTATTTATTGCATTTAAAAAATTTTATCAAATAGTCAAAAATATTGGGGAATCCGTATTTTGACGAAAATTTTTTTAACGAGGAGCGACATACTTTAAAGTTTATTAGTTACTGGAGCAGTCGGAGTGGGGGCCCGGGGGTTGCCAACCGTAAAAAAAAACCCCTCGTACAAATGCAGCAAAAATCTCGCAATTTGACTTTCAAACCATGCATATTTATTTTATTATGCATCGAAAACGTGCAAAATTGGCATATGAACTACGGGTTTTTGTACACGATGCTGCGATACTGTTTTTCCCTTTCCCTTTTTTTCTTGTCCAGCCACCCTTTTTGGGTAATTTTCGGGAGAGTCAAGTAGCCGAACGGTCACTGTTTTCGTCGTTTCATTTATAACGATACTTCTATTACACCACTAAACAATGGACAAACAACGAAAAGACTAGGTTTTTAAATAATAAATATCTTCTATTTCACAAAAACTTCAATTAGCTATGTACACGTACTAAACACGGTCGGCATGCAACGAATGGAACACGAAAGGGAAAAAAAAGCAAAATAAAAATTTGCGCATATGTGACAAAATGACTAATGAAGAAAGAAATATTTTATTAGTTGGGGGTTTCCAGGTGATGGAATAGTTATACCATAGACAATCAACGCCAAATTGCGGCAATTACATTTAGTGTAAAAGTTCCTACAAGGTCTGATAGATGGAACTAGGTTTTACTATTATGGTGATGCAAAATGTTCGGGATGGCCATATTATCAGAATCTCGTACATAATTATACAAGGTTGATAGTATCCTCGTACCTCGTACGGAAAACCACAAATCTCGTATTGGCGAGGCCTCGTACGTCTGGCAACCTTGCGGGCCGGCCTGCTAGCGAATTGCAAATGCAGGGTTGCCAGTCCGTTCGGCTCAATCTACCCAGTCAAAATTAAAAAATCCTTCAAATTTAGGACTTCGAAAAAAAAACCCAAATCAAAAATTAATTTGTTTTTGTAGGTCATCTTTTATTTCTGGATTTTAATACATTTTTTTGACCAAGGCATATCTCTAAAAAGCCCAAAATAAGCTGTTTAAAAAAAAACCCCAGAAGTAATTTTTATTGCAAATTATCCAGGAAAATTCTTAATTTTTAAATGAAAGAAGTGAAAGAAACTAAAGAGCAGTAACACCGAGGTTAAAAATGTAATATTTCCTAGCAACTTCGGCGCCGCTCACTAGTAAATCATGTTTTTAAATTTTAGGCCAGGGAAAAATTATATTTTTATCTAATTTTCAGATTTTGGAGGTGAGTCGAGTTGTGTCAGATTTAAAATCTTCGGTTATTACCCACAAAAATATTTTTCCCTCTAAAATTTCCCAGGAAACAATATAATCTAGCAACCATGGCAATCTTCGCTGACCGAACGATGTAACCATGTTTTAGACAGGAGCTCCGATATACTGGATGGTCTGTCTTTGTTCGCTTAGGCTGTTAAAGGGATTTTCCGTTTCTGTTTGATAGATTACGCTTTATTCCTATGTTCGGCTTTGCTTATTCCACAGTAGATAAGCTATGCCGGTACGGCAATAATAAGGGTAGTTTTTCCCATGTATTTCTTATGGGAGAATTTTAAGGTCCGATTTAGATTTTACTTCCGGTCTAGCACCAAGTGTCGTTGTGGTCACCCAGCTAAGTAATGGTCACGTCCGACATTGCTTGACTTTAGATTATGACGCTGACTAAGATTATGAAATACGAACTTATCAGGACACCTCGAGTAATTTTGGAAATAAATAAAAAAGTCCTCACGTAGCAGGATTGAACCGCCGTTGAGTTGAAATAAATGTTTAGTGGAAGAGAATTTGGAATTAATTAAATTAAAAAAGTCGTCACCTAGCAGGATTTGAACCGTCGTCCTAGTGTTTCAAAGTCTAGAGCTCTACCACTGAGCTATAGGGGAATATTAAATATTAAGGTGAAATGAATGTATAGGATCCTGAGTATTACGCCAGCACACGTGAGTATCATAGTAAAGGAAAAATAGTAGTAATAAGGTCGTTTAACTGTCATTAATAATATTGGTAAACAAATCCCTTTAACAGCCTAAGCGAACAAAGACAGACCATCGCAGTATATCGGAGCTCCTGTCGTAACATGGTTACATCGCAATTCGGTCAGCGAAGATTGCCATGGTTGCTAGATTATATTGTTTCCTGGGAAATTCTTAGAGGGAAAAATATTTTTGTGGGTAATAACCGAAGATTTTAAATCTGACACAACTCGACTCACCTCCAAAATCTGAAAATTAGATAAAAATATTATTATTCCTAGCCTAAAATTTAAAAAACATGATTTACTAGTGAGCGGCGCCGAAGTTGCTAGGAAATATTACATTTTTAACCTCGGTGTTACTGCTCTTTAGTTTCTTTCACTTCTTTCATTTAAAAATTAAGAATTTTCCTGGATAATTTGCAATAAAAATTACTTCTGGGGATTTTTTTTTAAACAGCTTATTTTGGGCTTTTTTAGAGATATGCCTTGGTCAGAAAAATGTATTAAAATCCAGAAATAAAAAGATGACCTACAAAAACAAATTAATTTTTAATTTGGGTTTTTTTTCGAAGTCCTAAATTTGAAGGATTTTTTAATTTTGACTGGGTAGATTGAGCCGAACGGACTGGCAATCCTGCATTTGCAATTCGCTAGCAGGCCGGCCCGCAAGGTTGCCAGACGTACGAGGCTCCTCGTACAAATACGAGATTTGTGGTTTTCCGTACGAGGTACGAGGATACTATCAACCTTGTATAATTATGTACGAGATTCTGATAATATGGCCATACGAACATTTTGCATCACCATAATAGTAGAAACTAGTTCCATCTATCAGACCTTGTAGGAACTTTTTACACTAAAAATGTCATTGCCGCAATTTGGCGTTGATTGTCTATGGTATAACTATTCCATCACCTGGAAACCCCCAACTAATAAAATATTTCTTTCTTCGCATTAGTCATCTCTGTCACATATAGCGCAAATTTCTATTTTGCTTTTTTTTCCTTACGTGTTCCATTCGTTGCATGCCGACCGTGTTTAGTACGTGTACATAGCTAATTGAAGTTTTTGTGAAATAGAAGATATTTATTATTAAATACCTAGTCTTTTCGTTGTTTGTCCATTGTTTAGTGGTGTAATAGAAGTATCTTTATAAGTGATAACGACGAAAACAGTGACCGTTCGGCTACTTCGACTCCTCCTAGAAAATTACCCAAAAAGGGTGGCTGGACAAGAAAAAAGGAAGGAAACACAGTATCGCAGCATCGTGTACAAAATCCAGTAGTTCATATGCCTTAATTTTGCACGTTTTCGATGCATAATAAAATAAATATGCATGGTTTGAAAGTCAAATTGCGAGATTTTTAGCTGCATTTGTACGAGGGATTTTTATTTACGGTTGGCAACCCTGCCGGCCCGACTCCGACTGCTCCAGTAACTAATAAACTTTAAGCCGAGTATGTCGCTCCTCGTTAAAAAAATTTTCGTCAAAATACGGATTCCCTAATATTTTTGACTATTTGATAAATTTATTGTTTTAAATGCAATAAATAGTTGAAATACAGGTAAACAAGGTTTTTAATGGCCGTTGAGCGCAAAGAAAACTGGTATTTCTGTAAAAAAACTTTATTTCATATTAAAATAATAGAACAAAGCGACCGTTTTTAAGTAAATAAATGGAAAAATCATTTTCAAAACTAAACTTTGATTCTGTTAAAAATAAAAAATAAAACGTTATTCAGTATTTGCAGCTAAATAACTAAATAGTTAAATTCTATTTTTATGAACAAAAACACAAAATTCTACATCATATGCTTAAAAAAGGCCCCCATTTTGTGCAAGACAATATCTGTTGTAAAATGCAGTTCGCGAATTTGCCAAAATTTCAGGGGTTACGCCTAAAAGAACTTCGTTAATTTTTTGTCGCAGTTATTAGGGATAGATAGTATGTTTACCATCCACCGACCACACATATACGTCACCATCAATATCTCGGCTTCTGATGGGCCGATTTTCGTAATTCTTTTTTTAACCGCATTTAATGAATCTTACGCATGTGTAAAAAAATGGCGGCTGTCACCTGTCAAATGACATCTGTCAATGTCACCTGTCAAATGTTAAATCATCTAATTCAAAATCTAGTATGCGGGTTGGACACCAGGTATCGTTAGATTTAAAAATTACTAAACGTCAATGACGTCATCAGCTAAATGACATCTGTCAATGTCACCAGTCAAATGTTAAATCATCAAATTCAAAATCTAGTATGCGGGTTGAACACCAGGTATCGTTAGATTTAAAAATCATTAAACGTCAATGACGTAATAAGCTAAATGATATCTGCCAATGTCACCTGTCAAATATTAAAACGTCAAATTTAAAATCTAGTGTGCGGACTGTAAACTACAGACCACCTGATATTGATTTCGATAATTTGTGTGTGTTTCTCTCCCTCTTACACACACATTCACTTATAATGCGCTCCCTCGCCCAGATGGGCCGCCAGTTAAAGGGGGTTATATCGGGAGCCGCTATAGTGGGCTACATCAGGCTTTACAACAAGAGGCTACATCAGGCTTTACAACAGGGGGCTACACCAGGCGTTACAACAGGGAGCTACAACAGGCGTTACAACAGGTTTGCTACAACAGGCGTTACAACAGAGGGCTACATCAGGCGTTACAACAGGAGTGCTACATCATTTCATAATCATCAATAAATAATATATTTATTTGTTTAATAAATTAAATTATTAAATAACCATCCTGTAGACAGAAAAAAATACTCTTACCTATGTGTGTATACATGTTTAGAATTATGGTTTTAATTATATAAATTTAAGTGTATTTATTTGAAAAACATAATCATTGCCATGCATTAGTATATTTAGTTGCAAGTGTTATCACTTCCTGTTAGTGAATAATTTCTTCTAAAAAATAATTATTATCATGCATAAACATATTTAAGCGTGGGTTTATAGGGATATGTTAGGTTATTATATGTATTCATTCTTATAGACGTAAATTAAATAGCAATATTTTGTATAGACTAATTTATTAAACCATAATGTATATTGGCTTTTCTTAACTTATGCAGCATTTTAACTAAAATTAAAGTACAAGCTATAGCTATAAAAATAAGTAACGAAAAATTATAATCTTCTGAAACGGTAGAACTTGTGTTATTTCTGCATTCGCTGATCAATGTATGCCAGTCTGGAGTTTCACCAAAAGTACCATCTCGGAATAGAAATTGAAGTTTGTAGCGTAGAAAACAACCTGCGGAGGATGGTACTAAGCTACTGAAAGCAGGTGTTTGGTTATTATTAAGCAGTTCATAACGCATTTTGTCCATGTACTGTTTGATGAATAGTCTTTGGTATCCAACATTAACAACACATCTCTAGCATTGTGCGGCGGATATACGTAAAACGTTTTGCACTAATGCAACTAGAAGAATGTAAGACGAAGTTAACGCTGCCATGATTAAAGAATGAATGAGTTAGACCATCCAGTATGTTTTTTTTTACTTTTTCGTGTTTAAATAAAATACATATTGAAAATGTATTAAAGGCAAATACAAAAAATGCTACTGAATTGCAAGTAAGCAACAGAGATAATTCAGACTTTTCCTTTTCGCAACTACACTTTTTACTGGTTTCTTTTCATATTTTTGACATGTCCACAAAATTTTTGCAAATTTACAGTATTTGACTTTTTTATAATAGTCCAATAACGGATTATCGCCCTCTTTCTAATCAGTAAATTTAACATGACAGTATATACACTTAACTACATCAGTACATCATTTTTCTCTGTGTAATAGAATCCAGCGCTTGCCAGTTCTTTAGGGTTGAGTTTAACAGACCAGTTTTCGAATGTAAGTCATAATCATCATAAAGGCGACCACACCCATCGTCAAAACACATGTTTATTGGTTAAGATTACTATCTTAACCAAAAAATAAAACACTAAATGTCGGTATTTATTCGTTTATTTCATCATAATTACATAATTTTTGAAAGTGTTTATTCAGTTTGTTAGGATAATAGTAGATATATTCTAACATATAATAATCTCGCTCACTTAAACATAGTTCACAAATGTTTTTAATTACATCCACACATTCTCCTTGCTTGTAACATACAAAGCTACATCATTTAACAAATTATTATAAAACGATCTAAAATTAAGTTTTTGAAGTAATTCTAACCTAAAATTAATTATATGAGCAGCATCGATAAATGCCTTAATATCTAAAGCACTAAAACACATAGCACTATCAGTCTCTACACTTTTAAGTCCAAGTGTATGTTCAGCCAAGAATGTTGCTGCCCATATTATGAAGTTATCAGATTGAGAAGTCTTCACAATACCGTTATCCACATTAGATTCAATTGGAATATTCGCAGTTGTAAGGAATTCACACCAATCAGAATAGTTTAGCGATATAGAAATCTGCTCTAAAGGTAAGTTAAACAGGGTGTTAACAAGTTTCACAATTGGAGACATACCTCTACAACACCTAGTCCTGTTATAATATTGAAATGACGTACTGGTAGATAAACTTTCCCTAAAAACTTCTTTTCATTCTTAATTTATTTTCTAGTTGCAAACACCATTTGATCAAAATATTCCCAACAAGTAGAAATATCACCACAATCATCGGAAAACATATTTATGGAAGAATCACTCACCATTGCTACAGGTCAACTAAAAGCCGTTAAAATGTTTTTGTCTTCTTACGAACATTTACTCCTATAGTTTTGTTTATGTTAAGTTCTAGAAACAATAGCGTGAATAACGCCCATCTGCTATCTCTCGCTAAATTCTGACACCTTCGTAATTAAAATAGTACAAAAATCACTACATATTTCTTCCAGACTGGCATTTTAATTAACTGTGGTATAGCGAGAATTTAATAATTTGATTTCTTGCTCCTTCGTTGAAGGTAGCATATATTTACCATATAACACCATATTTACTTTAATACTTTTGTATTTACCCAATGATTATTTAATTACATTTATAACACCATCTTAGAGTTCCCTCAAATTAGGACACCAACGTAACACCAACGTAACACCAACGTAACACTATTAGGACGGATACCGATCAACTGCCGAACCGCTTCTAAACAACCGGTACAACCTGTTCCTATCAGTCTAGCCTGTTTTATTATTTAATATTTAAAAATTATGAGTTATATGAGATTATAAGGTTCTGCGCTCTGTCAAGCACCAGGCCTAAGCGCAGGGCCTCACATGTTAGGTTTGACAAGTTTGACCTTGACATTATTGACGTGAACAACTATTCTTTGGTTGTTTTGCTTTAGACGCCAAGACCACAATGATTAATTTACTATAGGGGCACCGTACTAATCGCTAACTGATGTCTCTCAACTTATTTTAAACAGCTGTAGTGCCTTTATGGTGGCGTCGGTACTTTCATTAACGGATAACTTTATTGTCCGGATAATTTCCATGGTTACAATTGTCACAACAATTGTTATTATGGAAATTATTCGGAAAATAATTTTATTCGTTAATGAAAGTACCGGGCCTAAAGATGTTTACATAATCCTTAGCTCAAGATGATGTATTAAACAACGTTTCAATTTTAACCATCATCATCATCAGGGTTTTGGTGTTAGCCGATAACATCCCAACGGTATGACTTACAATTTATACGATAAATCAACGTTTTACATCCTCAATTCAATGACTGTACCCAAGTAAGCAACGTTGCGATTTTACCCGTCATCCTCATCCTCGGGGTTCCGATGTTACCCGATAATTTCCGAATGGTATAACTTACAATTTTCGCTATAAATCAATACTTCTGTTATGTATCCTAAACAACATTTCGATTTTACTCCTCATCATCATCATCGGGGATCTGCGTGACAGGTGACATTTGATGGCCATCATTTATACTGAACATGTGTAAGACCCTAAGATACATCTCATCCACGTAAGCAGGTTCTAAGTCACGTGGTTCGCGAAATATGACAGGTGACAGGTGACATTTGACAGCTGACAGGCGCCATTTTTTAGCGCTTGCGTAAGATCCTAAGATATCTCTCATACACGTAACCTAACTTATCCAAGTCCCGTGGTTCGCGAAATATGACAGTTGACAGGTGGCATTTGACAGGTGACAGGCGCCATTTTTTTAGCGCTTGCGTAAGACCCTAAGATACAACTCATCCACGTAAGCAGGTTCTAAGTCACATGGTTTTGACGTAAGACATTTGACATTTGACATTTGATCACCGCCATTTTTTTAGCGCATGCGCAGTACTCTAAAATATATCTCATACACGTAACCTAACTTTTCTAAGTCACATGGTTTTGACGTATGACGTTTGACATTTGACATTTGACATTTGATCGCCGCCATTTTTTTAGCGCATGCGTAATACTCTAAAATAAGCCTCACCCAAGATTCCTAACTTTTCTAAGTCACATGGTTTTTGACGTATGACGTTTGACATTTGACATTTGACATTTGAGATTTGATCACCGCCATTTTTTAGCGCATGCGCAGTACTCTAAAATAAGCCTCACCCAAGATTCCTAATTAATGTATGACGTCAAGATTTCGAGATAAACGCCTTAGCCGGATTGGGCTGTGCGTCAATCGGTCATCTAGTTCTACTATACACTAAGACGTGGGTTCGAATCCTGCTGGGTGCTGACTTTTTTTTATTTTTTTATTAGTTCCTCAGGTGTTTTACAACCATACATGGTTTACCAATATTATTAATGACAGTTAAACGACCTTATTACTACTATTTTTCCTTTACTATGATACTCACGTGTGCTGGCGTAATACTCAGGATCCTATACATTCATTTCACCTTTAATAATTTTTTAACTTTGACAATATTACTCTGATTTTTTTACATATTAAATCTTATTCGTTATTACATGTAAATAAATAAGATATATAATCTTATAAATACTAAATAACAATATTCTAAAATTAAATAAATAACTTAATCTATATTTAAACATTATAAACTTCATCAAGTCCTAGGTCTTTTTCCGGATTGTTTAGGGGCCCATGCTGCATTACCCCGTTGCACAGCTAAACCAATTTTTGGATGATGAAACTTCGAGATTTTTTGCATTGTATTTTTTGCAAATTTCATTAATAAAAAACCCCTTGCCTCATCACCCAAAGGACCAAAAAAATTTTAACAGCAAAAGGAATGAAGATAAAGGTTTTCAAGCTCTTTTTTTTTCAGATGTTTTTTATTCTCGGAATACGAGCAGCCGCACCTACAAAATTAGAAGTTTTTCCAGATGGATTTTTCAAGTGTATGGCTGCAAGTAGCGTCCCAAAGTAATTTTTTATATTTGGGGGAATTTTAAAGGCTTATTTTACCCGTTTTCCATCGCTTCTGCAAACCCAAGAGGCTCTAATACAGAAGGATTTTCAGCTAAAATCAGACCTTTTTTATAATGTTTTTATCTGACTGTGTCTAGAAGAACGCCCTGCGTTTTTTTTTCAGTTTTAAACCCATGTAGGCCATAAATATCAGCTTTTTTGCCGCAAACGCAGGTGTGCTCCCCACACACAGGCAGACCAATCTGAGAGCGGGAAATATGGAATGTTTTGTTGTCTAACAAATTTCCCAAGGACGAAGAGGGGAAATGCGTTAATCAAGCATTCTTTCAGGGGCCTGAAGAGCAAGTAGCGTGCCTTATCTTCACTTGTCTGGCACATGTTTGTAATATATTTTGACGAGCTTGGCAAATTAAAAATCAAAATCTTTTTTTTTTTTGGGAATTCTTGTGGTTGATTTTGAAGATTGCAAACAGATAACCATCTTCAAAACAATTGCTGAAAAAATTATCTACTGTCGCAAGAATATAGGAAGGTAAAATTTTGGAAAGTAAACCTGAAGTCATTGATTGAACCTAAAAAGGCAGAAATAGACAGGGTGGATGTATCTCTTATTCCAAGACCCCAAATTTTACTGGAAGAGTGCTTTGTAACCAAGAATTTAATTTAATATACAATTTGTTATGTCTTGAACTAAACTTTGTAATACATTATCAAAATTACAAATAATTCTGGGGGTTTCAACAAGGTGAACATCTTAACAAATAAGACATTCGAGGTATGGCAAAGGAATATTTTAGTAAATAATAGGAAATATGTGAGTCTATAAATTTTAATTTGGTGCTAAGAGATTTTAAAAAAATTTGTCTTTTTTTAATTGAGTATTCAATTTCATTTGACGAAAAAGCACTTCCTAATAAATAAATCACCTTAATATTTAATATTCCCCTATAGCTCAGTGGTAGAGCTCTAGACTTTAAAACACTAGGACGACGGTTCAAATCCTGCTAGGTGACGACTTTTTTAATTTAATTAATTCCAAATTTCTTCCACTAAACATTTATTTCAACTCAACGGGGTTCAATCCTGCTACGTAGGGGTTTTTTTTTTTTTCCAAAATTACTCGAGGTGTCCTGATAAGTTTTTATTTCATAATCTTAGTCAGGCAAAATTCCAAAGTCAAGAATGTCGGATGACCATTACTTAGCTGGGTGACCACAACGACACTTGGTGCTAGACCGGAAGTAAAATCTAAATCGGACCTAGAAATTCTCCCATAAGAAATACATGGGAAAAAAAACCCTTTTTTGCCGTACCGGCA
>JAHBCN010023998.1:0-12230 GCA_019359885.1 Listronotus oregonensis | reverse complement strand
TTTAAAACGGTTTAATGAATTAGCGCTTAATGCGCTGGATCCATCGATGCAATTAAAAACTTGCCCCAGTTCTTTTCCCCCCATCATTCTAACCGTGCTTAACCCGCATATCCTCGCAAAAACGAAACGGTTTACGTATGTCACGCGTGTGTCAATTTACCCATTAATCGTTTACGCTTTTAAGTTTAAATCCAAAATGTAAGGTCTTTAGAAGTCAAGTAATAAGTCAAAAAGATAAGATACTCGTAAAAACCAAATTTTTCATTCAATAAAATATTAGCTTTTTCCCAAGTCAAGTTTCAATAAATTTTCCAAAAGTCTTAAACATAGAAAAAACTCACAAGAAAAAAATGGACCAATTCATTTTTTAAATTTAACTGATTAAATTGAAAATAATAATGCGTTAAACCCTTTTTAGAGCTTCCGCCAAAATTGAAAAAGTGAACCGATTTTATTTATTTTTAAATTTGACCTTACTTTCTTTTCCATTGGAATCTAAATTGGAAGTATAAACTTTTATTAAAACCCTTCTTTAAAAATTTTTTAAAATGGTAAAAAATTCACAAGATTGCAGGCTTTCTATTTAAATTTTTGCACGAAGTCACATTGCTACGTCATTTCTCAAAGCGAACCGATTTTGGATCGCTGGTGATCCTACCTTATATTCATTGTGCCATGGCTTGTAGGCGACAGGGATTCCCCGTTTCTTTTAATATGCCGTTGTTATCATTTACTACGGGAACGAAGTAAATTAATAATTCAAATGCAATATTTTATTTTAAAATTATTTATTTAAAAATTGTCAGAATTGCTACCTTATTCGTAAGACCGTGAAATCGGAACCAAAATCGTGTAATTTTACGAATAATCGTGAGATCAGGCATCACTGAGTGTGTGTGTGTGTGTGTGTGTTTTGTGTGTGTGTGTGTGTGTTTGTGTGTTTGGGTGTGTGAGTTTATTACAGCGTCTTTAAATTTTTATTGCTTCCAGTGGGTTTTTTTATGAATAATTTTTGCTTCTGACCATTGTATGCGGTGTTGTTTTGACCTAGCGTGTTCGGCAATCCCTGACTTTAACGTTTTACCTCGTTCCTTATGTTTTTTATGATCTTTTACTCTAACTCCAAGTGGTCTTTTTGCTTCCCCGATGTATACCTCACCATATTCACAGGAAATTTGGTAGATACAGTCATTATTTGAAACATTGTCTTCTTAGTAAGAATACTTCTTAGAGTGGTTTGGGATTTAAGTTTTAGTATTATACTTATTCGCGATTTTTAGGATCTTTTCAGAAGTTCCTTTAATGTACGGAATTGTCATAAATATTTGGTCCCGTGGAGTCTTGTTCAAGTTATCAAGTCATCAGGTTATCACTGGAAAATGGTTGGGGATACATCACTTACCGAAACGTTGTGTGATATCAGATCAGAAATACAACAAAGAATAGTTTGCAAATGGCAAGACTATCGAATCAATATGTTTTTGGAAAAATTTCGGCGAGGTTTATCAACACATAAGGGTTATGCTAAAATGAAGCAAGTTATTTGTCGAGGATTGACAATCCCTTGTTGAACAGTGGTTTAAGCAATTCCAAAGGGGGATATTTGAACTGAGGATTGTGAACGTTTAGGTCGACCTGTTGGGGTGATGTCTCCAAAAAATATTGACGCTTTAAAAAAATAATGAAAATAAACGTGTGACATACAGGTAAATACAGCACATATTAAGGTTCACGCATCGACATTACAGTCAATACTTCCCGATTATTTGAGCCACGCAAGGTTTGTTCATTGTTTGTTCCTCACTTGTTAACTGAGAAACCAAAAACAACTTGCACACAAAATGCTAAAGCATGAAATGGAAAAAATTTAATCATCAAAATATAAATCATGGCTTTATGATTATGCATGCCGACAAAATTCAAAGTTTGATTTCTTAAAAATGCAATTATGATAAAAAACGGCACGATTGACAAAAAAGAATGAATATTGTCTTTTTCGGCAAACAAAAATTACCAAAACTGTATTGCTGAAAACGTAGAAGACAGTTACATGTTGTAAACTATACTGTCTTGATCCAAGTAAGCTTTATGAATTTAAGACCAACCCACTTTCTAACACCTGGTGGTTTTATAAGTATAGCAACTTTTAATGAGATCTTTAATTCGGTACCGTCTTATACATGTTTTATGGGATTTAGGCCAGGAGATCTTGAAGGCTAGTGGCCATGGTAAAATATTTATTTGGACATGTTTAAAAATTGTAGTGCTAACTGGTTGTTCAGTGAATTTTGTCGAAACCTGAATATGGTGCAGTAATAAGATTTTTATTTTAAAAGTGTATAAGGACTCTTTGCCTTCAATTAGAGTAGTGGAACTAAAACGTGGTCGTACAAGTTATAAAGGCTCTAAAAAGTACATTAAAACCAGAGATCGTGGCAACTATATAAAAGATCGTCAATTGACTGGAAGAGAAAAAGTAGAAGTACTAAAAATTTGATTGGGCAGTGTGAGCAGTATTTTGGGTAAAATTTTATTTCGGAAAGCTGGCACAATGGATGCCACATTAAAGGATAGCAAATATGTGTACGTCGTTTTATTACTATCGACGAAAAAAGAAACATTAAGATAGCGCAGTAATCGAGACGGCTCCCAGGGAAGAAGAAGATAGCGCACCCTTTCTGAAAACTTAAAAAACAATCCAGAAAATCACTGAATTAAAGAACCAATTTTTGCAACATCCATCCTATACCCCAGAGTTAGCTCCCGTGGATTTATGGCTGTTCTTAGATCTCAAAAAATTTTCGGGGTCAAAACGATTTTCATCGAACGAAGGGGAAACAGCAACCATAGAAGCGTATTTTGACAGTCTCCCAGATTTTCACTTCAGAGATGGAATTCATATATTAGAAGATCACTGAAAGAAGGGAAAAGGGCTAGGAAGATTATAATAAATAATAAAATATATTTTAAACTGTGAAATTGTATTTTTCTTATTAAACAATTTGAACAACACACGATATAAATAATAAGTTAAATTTAGAGAAACATCTGTAAATCATCCTACGCTTATGGAGTCGCAATTTATGACCAAGGAATTTTAAAAACAGTATTTATTCTTATTACGGCAATGCTTCTTTACGCATATTAAAACATCTTCTGCACATTTTTAAAAAATAAAAGAAAGATTTAAATCAAGGAGGTACAATGGGAATGTAAATTATTCCTTGGAATAACTAGAATGTAAAGAAATATCTAAATGCGAATAAACTGTACATAATATAAAACTCGGGAAAAGTATCCAATAAGTTTAAGTTAATGAATTAATACATTACGAAAAAAAAACGATTTTAAAAACACTTTATATAATTACACATAGAGAAAACCTGAAAGCTGTGACGAAATAATGAATTATAATAAAATGTAATGCCTGTAATACTTTGTAGACAACAGAATTACTAAATATACAAGATTTTTATTATGTACAACAAAAAATGTATAACCCCACAAAAAATTAAATAACTAGCATTCAAGCATTTGTACTTTTATCATTCAATATTGCATTAAGGACGGTCAACACAGCACTGCACCTAGAACCTTGCCTGAACATCGAGGTGCTGCCCAGGGCTGACCCAAGTGCTACAAATTTTGAAGACGGATATGCGTTCTTGCTTGCGGATAAATTCAAGAAGGACATTTCAACTGGGGTAGAAAGAAAATGGAAAAACAGTTCTTGAAAATTTGACTGTACTAATAGTAAAGCTATATATAGCTTTACTATTAGTGCCGGGTAGACCGTCATTAACTTACAGCAAATGCATAGTCAAAATTCAACGTCTTGGTAAGAAAATCAAAATTTGCCAGTTAGGACGCCCATGACGCCTTTCTCCTCTGGGCCGGCCCTGGGCTGGTCCTGGGCAAGATACAGAGCTTTTTCCTAATATCCAAAAAGTACTGAAGAGCTACACAGGTACCGGTCACGTTAATAGGTCACTCGAGAAGCCGCTTTCAAAAATATCACTATTTTGACCTCTAAATGACCTTAAAATCTCGTTTTCCTGACGTGATGCAAAAACTGACCCGATTCGGATTCAGAGTATAATATATATATATATATATATATATATATATATATATATATATATATATATATATATATATATATATATATATATATATATATATATACATACATATATATATATATATATATATATATATATATATATATATATATATATATATATATATATATATATATATATATATATATTTACACAGTAGAATCACAAAGGGATCCCCCAGAAATTATCTAAATAGAGGGAGCAGTAAAGATGTTAAGTGCTCAGTTCTAACTATTTTATTTCCTAATATCTAGCTTTCGCCTACGATTGTAAGCTTCATCAGGATAGCTAAAAACAACAATAGAAAAAAAAAAAAAAAGAGTCGAATAAACAATTAACGCAATGATACAATTTAGATTTTTAACTTACAAAATATGGGAAGTTACTCCTACGGGCCTAAGAAGACACTGGAATGCAATAATTGTATGAACAACAAAAAAGATGTAGAGGGTTTAAGTTCAATTTATACGTATTTATTATCACAAAACATTACAAAAACTCTTAAAGTTCCCGCTTTTATAAACAAAAACAGTTTTCTTTCTCTGAAAACTAAACCATACATTATTTTTCGAGAGTGGTCACATTAACTTTTTCAATATCTGAAATATTTTCAACCTTTAAAAATAAAAGACAAAAAACACATCCAAATACTATATGTGTATATATATATATATATATATATATATATATATATATATATATATATATATATATATATATATATATATATATAAAAAAACAAATTGCTACCTATTTATTTTCATTTAGTTGTCATGCATATAATCAGGCATAAAAAAAAGAAAAAATAATAATAATTAATACCATTTGGAGAATTTAAACTATAAAACAAAAATTTATAAAAAAAATATCAGATGATCGCTGCACCTTTCAGTCGGTGATTTATATTTTAAAGTACGTCCTTTTCGTGTTTACTAACATTCGTTAGACTGTTTGTTAATTTTTTAAATAGTGACATAAAAAATAAAAGATTTAATGTGTTGTAATTGTTTATATACATATGTGTATTTTATATGCGATCCACCGCTCCAGTGTCTTCTTGACCCGTAGAGGAGTAACTACATATTTTGTAAGTTAAAAATCTAATTGTGAGTTTGATTCGTTGTTGAATGTTCTTTTTTCTATTGTTGTTTTTAGCTATCCTTGATGAAGCTTACAATCGTAGGCGAAAGTTAGATATTGGAAATAAAATAAGGAACTGAGCACTTAACATCTTTTACTGCTCCCTCTATTTAGATAATTTCTGGGGGATCCCTTTGTGATTCTACTGTGTAAATTTATTTACTTTCTACCCCATTATTACTAGTTGTCCTGTTGATATATATATATATATATATATATTATATATATATATATATATATATATATATATATATATATATATATATATATATATATATATATATATATATATATATATATATATTGGAGTAATAGATCTCCCCGTATGTGAATATCGCCTTTATCTTATAAATCTAAAAAAACATTTCTTTATTTAAGTATTAAATGAACTAGTACTCAAATCTAAACAATTGTAACTTGCGACAAATAACAGGAAGAACAAAACATTTAAAAAAATAATTATTAAGGATTTCAGAGCGTAAAAACAGGTAAAAATTAAATGCACGCACGTAGGTATGTTATTATATGCTTAGTCCCCGTGTGTTCATGTAGATTTAATAATAATTTGCTTCGATTCGTCTAATCGTTCGTATTTGTTTGCCAGTGGTACACTCTTAAAAATGTGCACATTTTTTTTCAACAAATATGGATTTTCCATAGCACAGCTAATGAACGTTTTACACAATTTACAAGGTAACGCGAGAGAGTTGTTTTCAAGTTTGTTAATATTTTTATTTTACAGTAACAAATTAGCCGGTTTTTTTTTTGCAAAAATCACGTTTTTTAGTTGAAAATGTTCCCAAAAAGTAAAAAATTTAAATTTCGAAAACCTCTTAGCGTTACTCGTGTAAAGAGATTATCTAACGAAAAAAACTGCTTTTTGACTTAGATGATCCAGCACCTAGTTATGAGGGGCACCGCAATTCGTACTTTTTCCGAGACGCTTCCAAAGAATTGCTGCCAGTTGCCGTATTTTTTAATATTTTTTGCAAAAATTTTACCTAAGAGTCCATTTGCGCCGAGAAAAATTGGATCCAATTTGGGGTTCGGGGCATAATGTTTTTCTCAAAACTGTATGGTTATCGATAATTTTCAAAAACTATATGAAAGCCAACACTTTAAATCTAGGCTTCTGCTGTAATGGTTTTTTTAAATTTGATTTAGTTTTTAATATTTCCTTGAGTGAAAGTCACCCTAAAATCGATTATGTTTAGATACTCTTCATATTTTCTTAATCCTCGCCTCATATTTTAAAATATGCATAGATTATTTCGCCTTTAAAGTGGTGTATAATTTATGTCATTTAAATGAAAAAAATAGTTACCGAAAAACGTTATCTCCTGTAGGCTTGCAATCGGAAACAACATCGCATCGATACATCGAATTTGGAAGAACCTAAATAAAATATAATATTTTTAATGCGGCTATAGGAAAATTGTGGTAGTGGGTGTTTGTTAGTCTCCGTCACCACCCTCCGCGCGTCCTACCGCCCCGACCCCAAGGTGTAAAATGCACTCTTAATATTTTTAGACGTTATACTTTAATGAAGCACTAGTTTTATTAAAACGATTTTTAACCATGTCGTCCAAAAAACTTCGCAAAATGTGCCTCTATTTGCACGACCTTACCGCTTCTTAAGAAGATGTAATACCAACTAGCTGTGACACTTATTTATGTCGCTAATCCTAACCGTTTTCGAAAAACGTTACTTAATTTTCACGTTATTCCCCAAGTCCCGTCGGAATACAAAAAAGAAATTTTCTCCTGTCATATCTTACATTCAAATGTGGACTCAATAATATATTTTTGACCGATGAAATTATAAAATTCTCCCCAGGTACTAAATTTCTAAAGATTTTTGTCAATGTAAAACTGAATTTCAAAAGAGTACTCACTCTTTTCGTCCCGCGGATAATTTGATTCACGACGCAAAGCGGGGAGCACAAAATCCAAGGGAGGCTGTACAGTTCTTTCCTCTAGAGAAATGTATATAATTTTTTCTACTACTTTTCATTCAAATTTTCAAAAATTATCTTAAATTTGTGTTCTTATTATTAAATTGTGGTTTAATTGTTTGATAAACCCTGTATTAAAAACTGTCAAAGTATAATGTAATGGGCTATTAATTTTATAATATACAGTTTCACATACATCGCCCCGAGGTTTTTTTTTTCAACATTCCAAAAAGAAATAGTAATTTCAAAAATTTAAATGCATTGGAATGCTTTTTTTTCATAAAAATATCTTAATGATGCTTAGCTTTCGCGAAATTACTTAGGGCCAAAGAAAATTTTTATATACACATCTAAAAAGTATAAAGGCTGCAAGAAATTTTATACGACATAAACTATGTATTTTTACAAAACCTTTAATTTATGTTATATAATCTTTTCGCCTAAATGCAATACTTTACGAGTTATAATCAATAAATCGAATTTTCAGGATTTTTTTCAAGTATACACCTGAAATTAGATTTTTTACTATAACTGGTAAATATTGTATTTAAACGAAAATATTGTATAACCTAAATTAAAGATTTCGTAAAAATACATAATTAATGTCCCATAAACTTTCTTGTAGGTTTTATAGTTTTTGAGATATTGACGTATAAAATTTTCTTTGGACTAAATTTTAGGTAAGGAACAAGATATCGAGATACGGTTTTCGAAGTTTGTAAGGCATTATTTAGCTACTTTTTCATGAAAAATTATACCAATGCATTTAATTTTTTTGAAAATTAACATTTCTGTCGGAATATCGAAAAAGCCTCCAGCAACATGTAAACTAACAAAACTTTAAATATTATAACATTTATAGCCAAGAAAAGCTCTTGTCAACTAGCCTAAGCTTGTTAAAATCGGCTTAGCCGTTTGAAGTTAGCAGAGTGTTTTTTACGGAAACCTTGAATACCCTCCACCACTTTATTTTTAGAGATACAGCAAAAATTGCCAAACAAAACAGGTTTAAATTAATCGACTTTAAAAATCAGGTATTTTTTTGTTAGGTTAATATAGTAAAATTCTCAGAAACATTACTTTTTTAGATTCAAGATTTTAGTACGCCCCCTAGCGGCCATTTCAGAAACTTGAAAATAATTTCCAGCTATTTCTCTTGACCACTTTTACTAAAAATATTTTTGCCCAACGCTGTGCGATAAACATTTTCTGAGATACAGCCGGCGTCCTTTCTTATTTGGACACCCGGTATTATAAATAAATTTTTAAAAAAAATCGATATTTTAAAAATTTTAACCATATATAATCCCTTAAAGCAAGCTTTGGATACGCCACTGTCCATATACAAACTAAACGACAAGCAAAAACAATAGTCGTAAGCATAAACGAGTACCATTCCAACAATAAGGCACTTAAGCACTGTTAATTCGATAAAACCAACGTATGCATGGTTGCATACGTTGCCGTTATCTGCTATTCAAAACGGGGTAATTACAAGAAATGAGTTGTAATTAGAAAAATTCAACCGGCCATTATGTTTATATCGTGTGTAATTATTTTTATATTATTTGTAGGTCTCGCTAATGTCTCGACATGTCATTAAACGGATAATAACTCTTTGTATCCAACGTGAAATTATGTACTATTACTATTGCTACAAAAATAAATGCGAAATCTTCATTGAATTGGGATTCTACATCAGTAATTTCAAAGACATTTATAATTTTTACCACCGACGCACAAAACAATGCTAAAATTTTGGTAATAGGTTTGGACGCTTGCTTACTCGAGTAGAAAATACGTTCACACGCTGCTAAAGTTGAATTTTTTCGAATATGCAGTTCCGACATTTTTTTGCGTCCTTAACTGATACACTTTTGCAGAGAGAAACAATAAATTTATCAAAAAAAGTCATGGGTTTTCTTATTTCAACTGTTACTTGTCAGATTAATGACAAATTCGCAAGTTTAAAATTTCGCATTGTCAAAAAAATATGTGCGTGCGTCAAAAGTAAAAGTGCCGAAAAAATGGGAAATAAGCGACTAAACAAGCAAAGCCAGCTCATTATTTTAAATTTATTGGCTTTTTTTGAGCTAGAGGACAACAAGAAGCTGCAGGAATTGCCTTGAACTTACAAAATGTGGTGGCGGACAGCTGCCGCAACGAAAGGGAGTGCAAGAGCAATGTTTAATTTAAAAAAATATGGACTAAAATCGGACAAAAGTTTTAAAGAGTATCATCAACAAGAAATAAAGAGGATATTAAAATTACTGACTACTTAAAAAGCATCATCCGGGATACCATTTATCGCATGGCACTTAAAGAGCATATTACCATAAAATCTCTCCATCAAAAATTAAATGATGAAATGAGCAATCATTTTAACTTCTCCATTAGTTTTTTGCGAAAATGGGTAAAAGAAATTGGCTTTCAGTGGAAGAAAAGTAACAACCAAACGTATCTCATGGATTTACCAGATGTTTTTTATAAAAGAATTAAATTTTTGAGAGAATACACAAAAACTATGAGTCTACTTCAAAACGGTCTTACTCCAGTATTTCTTGATGAAACATGGATATTCAGTAATGGATCTTTTAGAAATACCTGGCAGGATGATACCAAAGCCACAAGCTCTGCAGCAGTGAAGGTGAGTAAAAGTTGCTTTAATTCAAAAAGAAACCATTGGTAGGGGATCAATTACCAATACCTTTACACTTGCGCCCTAACATTTTTTCCGTTTTGATTAATGTGCTGGGTTGGATTTAGAATTGCCTTGGGATTTGGATTTGGATAAAGTGAATATATGTTTCTAATTATACTAGACATCTAAATTATTACTATAAAAACATTTTTTTTTCCTTTTGCGTCGATGTTGAAACCGTTAATTTTTTTAGGTTATAGATATATCGTCGTCAACGTCGGCAATGAAAACGGATTTATCAAGGGAGCTAGTTTAGTCTTTAAAAGTGGTACAAAGAGTGGCGACTACTATGATAGCATGAACCGCCAAAATTTCGAAAAATAATTTAAATATCAACTTGTTCCAAATTTGCCGCCCAAATCATTTATTAACATGGACAACGCTAGCTACCACTCCGGGCTGGTAGAAGACATACCCCGCAAATCTTGGACCAAAAAAAAAGATTAATTCAGATTAATTATGTGGCTTTCCGAAGAAAATATTGCCTTTCCTAAGACAGCTATGAAAGACCAACTCTGGGATTTGGTAGAAAAAAACCGAAGTTTAGAAAAGAAATATTGCCTTGACGAATATGTGAAACCTTTTGGTCATAAAGTTCTTCGCCTCCCACCGTACCATTGTCAATATAATCCGATCGAAATGGTTTGGACAGAGTGCAAAAGAAAATATGACCAATATATTTCTGCCTTAAAAGACACCTCTTCTGAAGTGTTGGCAACGTGTGAAAAGGTCCTTCATAAAATAACCGCTGAGCATTGGCAGAACTACATTCGGCACGTCCAAAAAGAGATCCTAGAAGCTTGGGAAGTAATCAGAATATGCGATGCTTCTTCAGATATAAACCCCATCATAGTGACTAATTCGGATGACGAAGATAAGGCGACGATTTTATCTAACCTTGACGATCTTCGTTTATATCTATAATATTTTATTAAAAAATTGTTTATTTATTTATTTAAATTTGGTTTAATCATTTTGCCACACTTTAAAGTTTCCTATTGACCTTGGTTTAAATTGCTCCTTCACTTATTTTCGTTGGGGCGCTGCCCTTTCTCCAAAATTTTTAAAAGGTTCAAGGAATTCCTGCAGCTTCTTGTTGTTTCTCTACTCAAAAAACCCAAAAATTTAGAATGATGAGCTGTTTGCATTTTAAAATATTGTTAAAAAAGCATTTTTTTTACATTTTTATAAAAAAATCAGATTTTATTTTTAAAAAAAATTTTTTTTTTAAAAATATGGGAAAAAAGACCTTTATTTAAAAAAAAACCCAAATTTTAAAAAATAATTTGTAAAAATATAAAGGGGAAAAATTTATAAAAGCATTTGTAGACCCTTTCCAACGGGTTCAGAGCAAAAATTCTTACGGGGTGAACAAATGCGCAAATTGAATATACAAATCGAACGCACCTTTGGTATGTCAATTGTTAGCAACTAAGAAATACGCTTTTTTTGGGCTTTTTGACATAACTGCATATCCGAAAAAATTTAAGTATATATAGGGTGTACGAAAAGTCTTAGTACTGGCTAATATCTCCGAAGTTAGTAGATATAAAGAAATCCAATTTTGTCGAATGCATACGTATGAAAAAATCTACTTCTTTACGCATCAACAAGTTTTCCACCCTTGCAGAGTTGCACCCAAAGATCTTAAATAGAATCCTATGTCGGTAAGTAGCTTATTTTAAAGGTAAAAAACATTTGCACAAAAAGGGCTTACAATACCCCTTCCCGTTAATAAGGGATTTTAAAAATACCAGTCTTTAAGAACATTTCAATTTTTTTTATAGATGTTAAAATGACTACCCCCAACCTCTTGCAATAATGAATCTATTTTAAATTCTGCTTTAGTTTTCAAATTTTGGGGTTTAAACACCCGTGATTCGTTTTGTATTCTTCAAGTTTTTTGGTTTCTTTCAAATACCCTCCCAACATAACCCCAAAAAAATAAGAAGGCGGGTTGGGGATTTGGGGGCCCTTCAATAGGCCCCTCCCCAATGCAGCGACCAGAAAATTCCCATCAGGTATTGTCTACAGTTAAAAAAGTGTGGAGGTCCCCATCCCGAAAAATTGATGGGAAAAATATTCTTAATAGGTCAATGAATGTAACCCTTCAAAATTTAAATTTTTAAATTTCCTTTAAAAAAAAGGACCAATTACCGAACCGAAAATAAGCCCATACGTTTTTTTTTCAGGATTTTGTGTATGGCCTTCTTCAACCCAAATTTTTTAACACCCCAGATAAATTGTTGTTCCAAAAAAAAAAAGGTTGGCTTCGCACTGAAATTCCGTAGGGTAGTTTGGTTGTGTTGAATT
>JAHBCN010023997.1:0-12297 GCA_019359885.1 Listronotus oregonensis | reverse complement strand
CTCTTCGTACATCTGATAAATTTTCCGACGAATTAAATATTCATTGCATTAATCAACAGATTTAGGTGCACCACTGTCTTTTCGTACTTTTCTAGGCTTAACAGTATTATTTACAATTTTCCACACTGTACTTTGAGGAACGCCGGTTAAAGTTGATGTTTTCTTTAATGAAAAATGTTTTTCGTGGCCTCGCTCTACTAACTTTAAACAAACACTTTTAACAATTACTTTTGCTTCAATAGGCAAACATTTTCGGCTATTGAGTGAAACGGATTTTGCACTGGACATCTTCAAACACACTATCACCGCAGAACTTAATAACAGACATTAAATGGCAATACATTTTTAATAGGATAAAAAATCTACGGACTAAAAAATTATAAGTAAATTAAGTTTGATATTTATAAATACTCGTTTCAATCGGTGTTTTATAGACTTAGGGCACATTTATTTTATTCGTTATATATAAAAAATTTTATTTTTTCCAAATAAAAAAAAACATTAAAAAACCTTACCAAACGAAAACTGAAAACACAAAAATAACAATGTTACTAGACTAATTTGTTGCACATACATCTTTCTACCGAAAAGGAAAAATTAACATTGTTAAGTTATCTTTAAAATTTATACTGACTACTGATAAGAAGATCATTTGATCAACACAGTTATTTGCTTTGGAATATATCACAATGCAAATTCATACATTGTCAAAATTGACGACATTTCATTGAAATTAGAACAAATGTTTTAAAAACCTTTTTGTAAATATAATTTTTATAAGAACGTTTCATATGTTAAAAAAAAGATAATAAAAATGTTTTTTGTTACTGGAAAATTGTTTACGTGCTTCTCACCTTTAGAAAACGAAGGTTTAAAAAATGCAAAACCTGGCAATTTTTTCTAAATGCATAGATTTGCATAAAAATTTAGGATTAAGCCTAACTTACCCTCCTCTTCAAAATCTATATTATCCCGATGGGCGCTCTTTATTTTTAAGGGGTAAAAATTACCCTTTGTTGCTACTAAAACCTATAAAACTATACAATAAGCTTAAGTTGAGAAAAATTTGACTCCAATAAGTTGAAAAAGAAGTATTTTGTTTCTTTGAAACAATATTTGAAATATTTTAGCCTTAAAAAATCAACCCCTATTACGATTTTAAAAAATATATATTTACCCTAAGAAATTAATATATTATCACAGTGTTTTGCATGAAAATTTATGATTAAGCCGAACTTACGCTTTTTATTTTTTAGGGGTGACATCCACCCCTTATTACAAAAACCTTCAAAACATTCATATTAAAACTTAAGTAACATAAAATTAGGCTCATAAAAAAGAAAAAAAAAATTAAACAATATTTAACATATTTCAATTCTTGAAAATCAACCCTTATTATGATTGATTAAAAAAAAATTGTGTACTCTAAAAAAAAATTACATGTTGTCACAGTTGTAATTAATTAATGTAACTGCTCAAAAGTATTACTAATTTAATTTTGTTATTTTTAAATCCTCAAAAACCCACCCCTTTTAATATTACAATGCAAAAAATAGTACAAAACTGCAGTTTTTTTTTTAAATAAATCGAATCGCTTTTAGAATGTTCCAAAAAATTGTTTTTTTTTAAGCATAACTTCTTCAGTTTTTGTGATAAAAAGTTTTTTAAAAAAACATTCTGTTGATTTTTTGAAGAGCTATAAGGTCCCATATATTAAAAGTGTTTAAAACCCTTACTTTTTTAAGGGGTAAGTTTAAAGGGCTGAAACAAAGTAGTGCTTATTTATACAAATAAGTTTTAAACGTTTATATCTCACTTAATCTCCGTCATGCAGTAAATTAAAACGGCAAAATACGTGTAACTAATTTTTACGTATATTCCTTAGTTTTCGAGTTATTTTCAAGAAAAGGTAATTTTTTATTAAAATTCTGATATTTAATTTTCAGTTGCAGCTTAATTTTTTTTTAATGTTATGCAATTTAAATCGGTTAAAATTTTTCAATGTATTTATGATACATAGATAAAGAAAATTGAGAAAGGAGGCTATGACCCATTTAAATAGGGTGTAATTGGGGGGTTGATTTCAAATCTTTTTGCACCCAAAAAATGTTGTTCAAACCTTATTTTAATCATAACTCACTCAACTTTTATGATATATACCTTTAAAAAAAAAGTTCTTTGTTAATGCTTTAAAAAAGTTATTGTTAGTTTTCCTCGACAAATACGTAGATTTTGTGTTATTTGCCTTTGAAACTCTGAAATTTTGTGTTTGTTAAATAACAGCTAACCTTTAACAAACCATAACTTGGTTTTTATTGGTCTCACAGCAATTACAAAAAAAAACTATTTTATTGGTTTTTTTTAAGCTACAATTTTGTTATTTACAGTTTTTTTTTTGATAAAATGCATACTTATCGAGTTATTTGAAAAACTTCGACTTTTGTTCGCAAATAACTCGAAAACTACGCATTTTACAAAAAAAAAATGTATGGAACATTTTTTGCTTGGAAATCATTTTTCTATCGATTTCTGTGGTCTAAATATAAAAAAAATCCAGCCCCCGAGATGGTTTGGCAACCACCCCCAAGGTAGAGCCGTCCTTCGGCATAATATAGGTTTTGATCCTTAGGTTATTTCCTACCTACTGTCAAAATTTTAAGTCAATCTGTGCATTTTAAAAAAATTGCTAAGCAAAATGGTTTGTTTCTTGAATTACTTGTCGTTCTGACCAAAACACTTATGTAAAATAGGGACTAAGTTTTTATCTAAAAATTTAGGCCTCTTAATACACTGAGATCCAAAATTTAGTTCTATTTGTTTTTACTTGGGCAAGTTTTTTACTAATTTTTCTGATTTAATGGATTTTTTTTTCATTTGAAAAGACAGATTAGTAAAAAAAGTGGAACAAAATTATGGACAAGAACTACGTTAAATTGTAGATCTCAGTACTATAAGAGACCCAGATTGTTGGATAGGAATTTGGCTCTTATTTAATATAAGTGTTTTTGGTAACATACTGTTGCATAGTATTCATTTTGTAGGAAATGATATATTTTCATAGTATACGGATTATCCTCTTTTAAATTTATTTTGTAATCTGCAATATAGATAACACTGATTATACGGTTAAATAAATCGTTATAGATTAATGTTTTTATTGGTTATATTTTTTCAGGAAAAGTAAAAATATAAGCTAGGTTCTTGATAAAAATACTAATTACCTTTTTGTGCCAACGAAAACGAAAAACGTTTTTGTTTTATTCACAACTCAGGTGTGGAAGCATGGCAGAGTGACCGTGAGGTCCACGCACGCCGTGTTTCGTGAATTTATTTAACACCTTAATATTTAAAAGTTATATGTTTAAAAATAAATCTACTGTCCAGAATACGATATTTTTGAAATATACGTGTACATTCGTAAATCGTACTCCTAGAACCATAGTCTGGTCAACATGTACCTTTTTGGATAAAATTTTTGTATATTCTCCGATCAAGGTGTTATTCGATTCGGAATATGTATTATGTAGGAAGTGGGGCGGATGCAAATTGGAAAAGTTATAAAAAAAAGTAGAGGTTTGTTTTTTTTTTAATATTTCAAAAACTATTAAGGATATTTAAAATTTGAAAAAGGATCTGAAAAGAGGAGGAAATTTCATAAAAAAAAAGTTCTCCCTCCCGGAACTGTATCTTTAATATTTATAATTTCTTAAATGGAATACTCCGTATATCTTTAAATCAATAGATAGAGATTTTCACGAGGAATTCGGTGATATAGGGGTTGCTGGGTTTATTGCCTGCGGTTCTGCTGTAATTGTCTAAAAACTGCGTGATACTATAAGGATAGTTTCACCTGAAAAAACCTGACTGCCACAAGTCACAGGTGCTTATTTGTCAAAGTCAAGAATTTTAAAAATACGTTTATTACTTTTTGGAGTAGTTTTATAATAAGATTTTCATCAAAAGAACGGCTTCAAATTATATTATATGCTAAAAATGATATGATTAGATTATTGAATTCTACGGAAAAAAAATACACGAAATGGCTATATTCGTTTAAAAAAAAAATTACAGAAAAGTTCGGAAATAAAGCCCTGTTTACTTTTAAATGAATAACCCTGTACATGTAAAATAAAAAGATCATTTACTTTATTTTGTCCCAAACTGAACGACGATTTAAAAAAAAACTAAATTTTTGAAGTAAAAAATAGAGAAGAAACAAACACTTCTGGTTTTTGCACTTGGGAGGTCAACACTCTGGAATCTGCCTTATTTATTTCAAATCAGATCTTAAATGCAATGTTTCACTGGCAGATATGATGATGATGACGAAGTCGTGATACCGTGATTGTTTTATAAAGGCTTTTTACTATGCATTTGTAAACAAATCCCTGAACTGTAATCACAATGGAATATTTCAGATATTTTTAAATGGCTTTTAACATTTATAGTATTTTTTGCAATTTTTATAGCAGTAATAAACTGGTTAATAAGAAATATAATTATTTTATGTGTTTAAAAAACACTATATAAACTCAACTCTATAAAAGCCGGATGTTTTATTGACGACATTTTATTGCAATATTTTCAAAAAACAAAATACTATCATAGTATAATTTGCGTATATTGCTTTTTTTAGTTATGAAATTTATGATAAATGATAAAACTGTTATACGTTTTAAAACTTATCAGTTGTTTAAGTTAGTTATATTTGATTTGCAACACTTTAGTTTAATGTCATTTAAAATAAATGGAGTGACGTATCGATTTTAATCGATTGACGTATCTGTTTTATATTAAATAAAATCTTGCGTTTATCTGTTTATTATTGGGAAAGGGAAAATCTACCTACTTTTATTGGATTCTCTTCCTCTAGGGAAGAGCTACCAACTAAAACTCTTTTCTAGCTTTCAGCACTTCGTATCGGTCCCAGCCCTTTGGGGTTTACAGCAAATAATTATCGATAAGTGTGTATCTCTATTAAAACTAACATACAACTAACTAAAAATACAACTGTAAAAAAACTTAATATTTGTAGAACTCCTACATCTAATTTTTTTTTTCAATTTATATTGAAAAAAAGGAGAGATCCCACAACGCTTAGAGTAATCTAAAATTAGGACAAGTTCTATAAATCGAAAATTTCACCAAGTTCTATCTCTTTTTGATTTCGGAAGTTTTTTAATGGTCTTTTTGTATTAATTTAAAAAACTGTTCCTATAAATAAAAAAAGGACATTCAATAATACAGACAGAGCAATAAAAAACTTGCCAAGTCAAAAAAGAGCGTAAACACAAATTGAAGACTCTAAGTTTAGATCTCAGTACTTTAAGTGATCGAGATTATTGGATAGGAACATGGCCCTTATTTTAAATAAGTATTTTTGGTGGTATAGTATTTCCTCGATCAAGTAAATTACTGAACTTGGTTGTTTAATTGCCATGCTCCTATATCTGTATATCATCCTTTTCAATTTGTGCCATATGTAGATAAAAATAAAAAGTTATAATTTAAATGTTAAAAATATGTAATTATGTAACCAGTCAGTATTTCCAGTTTTTTAAAGGCACTCTCTAATTAATGTTAAATATGTATTAAATCAATCTTGTAGTTTAATTAAACAGGGTGTCTTAAAAATAATTATTATAAATAAAAAATACTACAAAAAAAATATGAAGAAGGCGTTTGCAAATGCATTGTTTTAAGATATTGTATAAAATATTAAATTTAAAACTTTTCACAAGTTCCGGTATTAATTTAATAAATCCAACTTAAACGCTTCGCACGTTAACAGAGATGTCTTTGTCTTCATCGCATGGGACACGATCTATACTTGTGATAAATTTATTATTTATAAAGTAATTTAATTTAAAAATAGAGTAAATGCCAAAGGATTTTATCAAATGGGGCATGGGGAATTTCCGAAAAATTAAAATAACCACGATAAATCTACTTCTTCGAAAATCAGTGCTTTGTTTTAATTCGATTCTATTTTTAAAAATTTTGTTAGGATTTTTTAAATAATGTTAAAGTGGCAAAATATGTCATTAAATTCCATGTAAAATTTACCAGATTGCTTAATAAGTTTGGTGGTTCGATAAGAAAAAGACGATTTTTTTCTTAAAAATACATTTGCTTATTTAATATGATTTTCCTAACCTTCAATACACCTGTTCCACTGATGTTTTAATTTATGGATCCATCCCTGAAGTGGAAATTCGGATAACTGTTGAAATATGGTTTCAAGTTTGCTATTAATTCTTTTGGGATGCAATAACAGCCAGAAGTCAGAGGGAACTAAATCTGGCAAATAGAGAGTACGTTACAAAAATTCCTACTTTTAATTCACTGATTTTTCCGATAGTTTTTTGAGCTGTGTAAAAGTGTGCTTTTTCTTAATGAAAAATGATTTTTTTCTTTTTTAAACCAAATCTTTTATTATAAATTTTTACATCCTGTTAGTTTAAAAGGTTACAATAATAATCTAAATTTATTGTTTTACTAGTTTGGAGGTAATCCACAACCAAAATTTTGTTGCATCTTAAGAATCTAATGCTTGTTCTTGTTTTTGGTTCCTGACCGATTCTGGACCCTAGCTTGCTTGGGAACCAAGGTACTTGGCTCAAATGATTCTTTAGTTTTTAGTTTCATTCAAGATCATGTTGGTATATTCAAGTATCGTATTTTTGCAATGATTTTTGGCGTTTCAGTTCCAAACTCATCTTTCTAGTATTTTAATTTGAGGTGATTAAATTCTTTTTTTTTCAATGTAAAAAAATACTGCGATAATTAAACTTTAAAGATGTGTCAATTTACAAACGAGTTGACAGATCTACATAAAACTTTACGCAAGCTCCTAAAATAGTACAATTACACAGGTACACAAAAAACCGTGATCCTGGTACTGACATTGATACATTCATATATTTTTCGACGCTGAATTCGATGTCAGAATTTGCCCCAGCACCTCCCCAAAATTTCAAATTTCTGGATTCTATAAAAGTTTAAAATAAATATCGTATTCTACGTTGTTTGGTATGCTAAAAATGAATCTAAAGTCAGAACTTACCTATCACCCATATATTTCACTCCAGCAGCCCCCTAGAACCCCCCAAAGGAACAAAATTTAACAATATATGGAAATTCAAAGTAAATATGTTATCCTACGTTTTTTGGTGTGCCAAAATCGAATATAAAGTCAGAATTTACCTATTGCCCATATATTTCACCCCAGCTACCCTCTAGAACCCCAATCTATCCCCCAAAGGGTCAAAATTTCAAAATTTATAGAAATTCCGAGTGTATATTTGATTGTTTACCCAATTTTCAGCATTGGTTACATTTCTAGCTTTAGGCATGTTAAAATTTAAATTCAACGACATTAAAAACCCCTAGATATTTATTCTCAAATTAAAAAATGCTTTTTTTATCAAATATTCATATTCAACCCCTTTCAACCCATGTTTTACTCAATTTTCACCCTTGAAATTAAAATTTTTTTGTCATGACAAAAGTTAAATGTAAGAAAAACACCCCTTTTGGGAGAAGATTGGGAGTTCTGAGGGTTGTTGGGTGTAATGTATTGGCAACAGGCAAATTCTGACTTCATATTTGTTTTTGGCACACTAAAAAACTAAGGATAACATGTTTACTCTGAATTTCTATATACTGTGAAATTTTGCCCCTTTAGGGGGTTGTAAATTCATTTTAACCTACCAAAAAAACATAGGATAAGATATTTATTTTACATTTTCGTAGAATCTAGAAAGTTGATCCTTTGGGGGTGCTGCGGGGTGCTGGGGCAGAATATGAGGGTCCTGGGAAAATTCTGACCACGGATTAGAATTCAGAGTCAAAAAATACATAAGGAAACCAATGTCAGGATCACGACTTTTTTATGTAGCGATGTTATTTTTAGAAAAAAAACGACGAATCTAGCAGCGCCATTTTCTATAGAATGACAAAATTTATTAAATAACCCGAAATATTATAATATTATAGAAATTAAAAAAAGGTTAAAATCACTTAAATAGTGCCGGGTCCCCGTACACTCTTAAAATTGGATTCATTTTTTTTTTGTTATGTTAAGGAATACTTGCCAAAACAAAAATTCAGCACGTTTCTAACAATTATTTTTTCGAATTGTTACCACAATATGACGTAAGCGCTCATGTCTTTACAAATAAAATCAATAAAATCTACACGGTTTTTATACATAAATAAATATAATTGCAAAATGGTGTTTTATTTTAAACAAATAGACTATTTTAAGCCGTAGTTAATTCTTAATGCCTTATCTGAAACATAAAAAAAGACGATCGCGCTCGGGATTAAAGGTCGAGAACGTATTTGTTCAAATACAGGCCTGTAATGTCCATAGGGGAAACTTGTTTAAGCGAATATTTTAAATATATTAGGAAGATTCGGTAAACTTCATTTAAATTTGTCGATTAATTGATCAATATCTATTTTATCCAAAACTGTCATATTATACGTCTATTATAGATCTAAATTAGTGAATAGCAAAGCAAGACCGAGACCAAGACCGGGCTAGTCTTGGTCTTGGTTTTGGTCTTGCAAGTCTGGTCTTGGTCTTGGTCTTGCAAGCCCAAAAAAGGTCTTGGTCTTGGTCTTGCACCACCCGGTCTTGGTCTTGGTCTTGGTCTTGGTCTTGCTGCAAGAGTCTTGCTGGTCTTGCTTTTTTGGTAGTAATAAATTTTAAAATAAGCAATCTTAAATAAAATATATATTTTTTAATACTTACAAATAAATAAAGGTGGAGACTATTTTTTTTTTGCTTTAAAATTTTAAAATATACCAATTTTAACCTTACATGTACATTTAAATTATTTGATTAAAAAGGATATTTTAAATGTAGGGGTTTATTTATTTATAGCGCCTCATTTTAGTGATAGGAAATATTTAAATTTTCTTTGAAGAAGCATATAAAATTACAATACTGAGTACTCTGAGGGCAGAAAAAAACCTTTTAATTTCAATCAGATGTGAAATTTCCATGAAAATGATTCTGATATGTAAACATTGATTTCTAATTAAAAAAAAAAGGTATTTAGAAAGCTTTTCAGTTCAAATAAACTTTCCATGTTCAAATTAGTCAAACATTTGCCGTAAAAAGTTTGTACAAATACTTTATAAACATTCTGCATATACAAGGTGGCACGATAGTGCGACAAAGATCGATATATCCGAAACCGTTCATAATGGTAAAAAACTAAATATACAAAAATTATAGAAAAAAGGGCGTCAAATTATTTTCTATTTCAGAATTTTCCAAAAAACTCAAAAAAATTTCCTTATTTTTAGCTTTTAACCTAAAATAGAAAAATTATAGCAAAAAATTCATTTAAAAAAATCGCTTCCCTGTATATTATGCTGGAAATTCTTGAACTGTCATATAGGTACAATGTCGACGTAGATGGTTTTTTATATATCATTTTCGGTTTTGACAACGTCACCATTATACTTTTGGCATTGTTTTGACTTTTCCGTCTAAACCGGAAGTGAAATTTAAAATCAATTTATATAAAAAGTATTCCTAAATAAAATGTCAAATATATTTTTTATTAAACCATTACTTTTACATTTATATCTTAGTTTAAAGGAGCAATCTAATGATGCCACTGCTTACAGTGTGGCACAAAAATAATGTTTTCCTTTATTTTGGAAATTTTTGATCCAGTAAGTGGCATCACTAGATACCTAATTAAAAAAAAAAAAAAAACATTAGGAATAGGTAAGTAATTTTTAGCTTCTATAACTTTTGTACTCTTAGTTTTTCTCTGTCCTAAACGGTTTTGGAGATATCGAACTTTGTCGGACCATTGAGTCACAATCTTATTATTTTTGAAACATGTTACTAAATCTACTAGTTATCGTTTTTAGATAATTTTATTAAAAAACGAAGTGATCGATTTAATTATTATTTTATTAAAAAATCCTGTTACTCATAAAATAATCGCCTTTTTAGGCAGTTCTCGACACATTTTTTATCATGTCTGTATGAAATACCTCTGTATATTGAATATAAAAATTGAATATTATAATTTAAAAAAAAGTGATAAAAGTACAAGAGTCTTGCAGGTCGGTCTTGGTCTTGGTCTTGCATACCCCGGTCTTGGTCTTGGTCCTGCAAGCAAGAAGGCGGTCTTGGTCTTGGTCTCGGTCTTGGTCTTGCTGCAAGACCAAGACCAAGACCGCAAGACCAAGACCGGTCTCGCTCATCACTAATCTAAATTTAGACAAATAAAGTGACCCATAACTCACTAGTGAGATAAAGTAGTGAGTTATAGATTTTATCTCACTAGTGAGTTATAAAGTTTACTAGCCCGATGCCCTAGAATCAGTCCAATACATAGTGCTTTTAACATTGCTTTATTACAAAAAATCATATAAAACAAGCTCCAAAACAACATGTCAAACACATCCAATATTACAATCAAAACAACATTAGTTTTTGCTATTACTACACTATACTATTACTAAACTTATGTGCTACTGCTTATTGTTAATACTAATTGATTGTGAAATTACCGTTAAGATTATCATCAGCACCGGTAACACTTTTTTCGGGAACATTCACAGAAATTATGCTTTTCCCTGCGTTATCGACAGCTTGAGATTGCTCAATCTTTTTTTTTGCAATTTCGATTTTGGTCGAAATTGATTCTTCAACATAGCTTTCAACCACGGTAGATGATTTCCATCCACCATGGCGTTTGAGGGTTATGAGGTCCCCTCCGGCACTGGCCAGGAGGGTTGCTGATGTGCGGCGTAAGCTATGACCAGTATATAAATTGGAGTCAGGCAATCCCAAAAATTTGCCACAGCATTTGGTATTTTAATATTTATTTATACCAATACACTGGGAAGTACACTTCCCATTTTGATAATTAAAAAAAAATCTGTTGGTGGGTACATTTTTTGGTAGTAATTTTAAATACTGCCTCACTAACTCAATAGGGTTTACTGCAAATCCTTCGTTTAAAATGGTAAAACATCTTGATTTAGTGGTTTTTGTTTTGGGATTTAAATAACAAGGTATTGTACTTTGTCCTCGATGTTGTCTATCAGCAACTTTGTCAATTCGCCTAGTACCAAGACCACCTGAAATCGAAAAATTATATAATTATATATTATACAGAAAACCTTGATTACAAGAAACGCAAAAAAATATGAAAATGTTCCAGGACCATAAAAAGATTAAAGCGTAAAAGGGCAACTATAATGGAAAACAAAATGCCTACCTTGGCTAAGAGATAATATTCCTTAAAAGCTTCTGATGTGCGTCTCAGTTTTAATAACAGGCAGCAAAGATCGCCTTTAGAAATCCTTGTTACCCAACCTTCCCCTACATACCCGTTTAATAATCCATATAAATGCACCCAAAAAATGTAATCATTACAGTCCGGTACTGCCAGCTAAACTAAATATTCTATTCAGTTAACTCTCAGTTAATTTAAACCCTTTGTTATTTAACTGATTAATCGAGTTAAACTAGTTTTTTCTAAATCTATTTAATTTATTTTAAATTGCTTAAACGGTTCCTCGTGGTACCACCGGCAAAAAAGTTGCTATCGCTAAATTGCAAATTTAATTTTTAATGCATTCCAAAATGGGTACTTTATCTAAATAGGTCAGGGCATTTGTTTATGGTGTTAATTTTTATTTTGTTGGTAGTTTGTTTAGTCTTTTTTTTGCTGTTTTCATATTTGTATCAAAAAATGAATGTTCTAGTCAGTTTAAGTTTGCTTTGTACGGCCGCTGCTTCTAGTCACCCCGTTGGTGATGATGATAGTCTTAGACTCGTCAGTGTGGTAAGTATATCTTTTATTATACCCTAAGCGCCAAACATTAATTTTCAATATATTTAGCTTTTTTTCCTATTTTTTGATTATTTAAATAACAGATAATTTAAATAACAATTTTCTATCTAAAGAACATCAAGTGGGAAACGGCATTGCTGGAAGAAATTGAAAAATACTTACATTGAATTGCATAAAAGAAACCTTAAAAATTGCAATTTATTTAGTAACTTAAATATAGTTAAAAAGTAAATATCCTCGTAATGACTTTGAATGTAAATCTTTGTTTTCCGAAAATTTATGATGTAATAAATAGAGAAACAGTTTTACTTTTTGAGATACGCCCAGTACGTTAGGAAGATGTCAAATAAATTAATAAGCCTCTAACATTAATCCAATCTCCAACATTCAAAGAATGTAGAAGCCGCTTTTAATAATTCTATACGTTTATCCATATTATAACAATTTTTATTTATAA
>JAHBCN010023996.1:0-12212 GCA_019359885.1 Listronotus oregonensis | reverse complement strand
CGAAAACAACCTCCTAACTACCACCCTAATTAAAATGACTGTAGATCTTAATAATTTTTTCCCCGGGAAAATTTTTCTAAAAATTTAATCGATTTAAGTTGTTTAAATTTAAAAAAAAAAATGGAGCTGCAAGTTAAAATCAAATTTCAGAATTTTAATAAAAAATGACCTTTTTTTGAAAATAAAAAAAAACTAAGGGAAATCCCTTTTTAAAATTTCCCTTTATGTAATTGTACCTTCATGAATAACAAATTTTGCTTTTTTTTTTAATTTACTGTATGATAAAAATTTAAGGGAGATATAAATTTTTAAAACGCGTTTTATAGACGAGGTTCCCTTTTTTTTTAAAATTTTTTTAAACTCACCCCTAAAAAGAAAGTAAGTTGGTAAAACTGTTTTAATATATAAGACTTTGTAGCTTTTAAAAAACCAATAAAATGATTTATTAAAGAACTTTTTATTACAACAACTAAAAGAGTTATGCTTAAAAAAATAATTTTTCCGAGCATTCTACTAGCGATTTGATGCATTTTTTAAGAAACCCGCAATTTTGTACTATTTTTTACATTGTAATATTGTAGGGGGTGGATTTTTGGGAATTAAAAAAATACAAAATTAAATTAGTATTACTTTTGGGCAGTCACTTTTTTAATTACAACTCTGTGACTATAGGTTATTTTTTCCAGGGTAACCAATTTTGTATTAAATCATAAGGGGAAAGGGTTAAAATATATTAAGTGTTTCAAAAAATAAAATATTTATTTTTTAATTTTATAAGCCTAATTTTAATTTAGGCCGAGGGGGTTGCAAAAGAAAGGTTAAAAAATTTGGTTTAGAATGTTTAAAAAAAATGTCAGATTTTACAGGTTGCCAAACTAAAATCTTTTAATAACACTGACAATGACGTTTTGTTAAATATTTTAAGCCGTTGTTAACTTTTAACAATTGCTAAGTCCATTCCCAAATTTAACAACGCGGATCATCATGGCCGTTAAGTTTTAATATGAAAGTTTTGAAGGTTTTTTGGTAGTTTTTACCCATAAAAAATAAAAATAGACCTTCAGCGTAATAGACCTTTTAAAGAGAAGAGTAAGTTAAGCTTCATCTCAAATTTTTACGCAAAACACTATGATAATATGTTAATTTTTAGGGTAAATAATTTTTTTAATCAGATTACGGGTCGATTTTTAAAAGCTAAAATATTTTAAATAATGTTTCAAAGAAACAAAATACTACTTTTTTAACTTATTTGAGTCAAATTTTACTCCACTTAAGCTTTAATCTATAGTTTTATAGGTTTTAGCAATGAAGGGTAGTTAGCACCCCTATAAAGTAAAGAGCGCTAATCGGCATAATATAAATTTAAAAGAGGGCATTTTGAAAAAATTGACAGGTTTTGCATTTTTTACAGCTTCGTTTTCTGGACTATAAGTTAAAACCCGCAAAGGGTTTCGACTCTTCATTTAAATTGAAATGAACTTTCGGAAACGGTTGACGAACGATCACAAGTTTGGTTAAAATAATAAAGGGATCGTGTAACATACCATCACCTGTATTATTGTGTACTCACAATAAAAGTCCATGGGTTTTAAGTAACATCTTTATTAGGCCAAATAACTACAGAACAACAGGTTAATAATTATTCCCGACCACCATGCTTAAAAACCAACTAACTAACTAACATAAATCCGCCAGGGGGGCACTCTTCAGTAAGAACTAGGCCTACTATACCAATAGATAGGCCAGACATTAATATTATTAATATATTAAAGGCCGGAGTACCTATAATACATCCTTCCCCTTTTAATATTATTTAATCTTTAAAGGCCGAACTCTACCAGATCGTGTTGTTTTTTGGGAGACGGATTCTAAACTCGACTTAGTGCTAGGGTTCTTAGAAATAACACTTTCACCAACACTTTGCCTACATACCACACTTGGGAAAACACTACCGTTAGGCTTAACAGTCTCTAACACTGGATTTGGCAAAATTAACATTAGAATCATAGTAATCTTTTTGAACATTAAAATTATTCTGAGATTCTCTTAAATCTAAGCTTTCCTCCTAACAATGTCACCGCTTTGTACCTGGACATTGTATGAACGTGGACTGTCATGCTTACTGATTACCTGACCAGGCTCCCAATGCTTTTTCACATGATTGAAAACCGTGACATTTTGGCCTGAATTAATTTCAGCCAAAGGTTTAGCAGATTTATTAAAATAATGCTCATTTTTCTCAGTTCTAAACTTTAGTCTTTCCTGAACATTTTCACAGACTTTGGGCTTTAAAAATCAGCTGAAACAGGTAATTTAGTTCTGCATATGCGACTCATGAGTAACTGAGATGGAGAATAATTAATAAATTTTAAAGGTGTATTACGATAGGCAAAGCCTCGAATATATCTTTTCCCTTTCAACGGCTTTTTTTACAATTTTTTTACTTATATCTACGCCTTTTTCCAAGCATTAGACTGGGGGAAAAATTTTGGGGTTCTTGGCACAATTTTAAAACCAATTTTTAGCAAATTCCTCTTGAAAGATTGTTAAAAGGAATATTGTCACAAACTAAAAATTCTGGACATCCAAACTTTGCAAAAATTGATTTTAATTTTTTTATGACCTCAGTTGAAGATTTATTCTTAATTGAGACAAGCTCTAACCAATTGAGTAGGAGTCAAGACTCCAGATAACTAGAGTTCCAAAAGAAAAAATCAGCAGCAATTTCTCCCCATCCTGCCCGGAATGTTAAATTTGAGGGCCTTTAACATTTTTTTCTTTCAAACTTCTCACAAATCTTACATTTTTTTGTAAACATCTCAATATCTTGACCCATTAGGGGCCAATAAAAAATTTGCCTTGCTCGTAATTTGGTCTTATCCATTCCAATATGACCCTCAAGAAGTTTTTGTAGCATAAGGTTAACGACAACTCTGAGGCACGACTAATTTATTATTAAAAAACAAAAGATTGTCACAAACAAGGAGCTCTTGCCTTATTTTATAGAATGGAAGCACTGCGCGCAAAATTTTACTTTTTCTGGCCAACCATTAGACAAAAAGTTTATAACTGACATTAGGTCTGGGTCTTTATTAGTTGCATCTTTAAAAGTGATTTTAGCTGATCTGACACAGGTAAGTAATTGATAAGAGAGTGAATAGAACATTCTAATTCAGGGTCATCGACATCAGGAGTTGATAAGAAAGCCCCAAAAATGATCTGCTATGAAAAATACTTTCCATGTTTGTATGTCACATTGAGGTCATATTTTAGCAATCTCAAACGTAAACGTTGTAATCTAGGTGTAAAACATATAAATCTTTCTTAAAAATTGACATAAGAGGTTATGGTCACTTAAATGAGAACATTTTGACACCATAGATAAAATAGTGAAATTTTCACACAAAATCGATTGCCAACATTTCTTTTTCGATCTGAGCATATTTGACCTCAGATTTAGTCAAGTTTTGGAGGAAAAAGCTTGGGGATGCCCGTCTTGTAATAAGCATGCTCCAAGTCCATCCTTGGACGCATCAGTTTCAATTTCAATTTTTTTAGAGGGATCAAAGAACGCAAGAACAGGAGCATTGACTAGCAAGGTTTTAACGGGTTTAATGGATTATCATGTTCCTCACCCCAAGCCCATTCCACGTCAATCCTTGTCAAATGCCTTAAAGGGGCGGGAGATTTTTGACAAGTTAGGAATAAATTTAGCCAAATATTTCGCCATGCCCAGCAGCCTTAAAATGTCATTTTTTTGTCTTTGGGCAAAATAAATTTATTGCCTTAATATAAGATTCACAAGGTTCTTTCCCCTTTCAGAAAAGATCTGCCCCATAAACTTTATTTCCTTTGACTTAAATTGAATTTTTTGTTTATTAAATTTAATGTTAAACTTTTTAGCCCTATCAAGAACCAATTTCAAATTTGCTTCATGCTCCTCCTCACTACTCCCCGTGACTATAACGTCATCAAAATTATCCCCACCCTCAATATCCCAAAAATTTCATAGTTAAATTTTTGGAATACCTCAGGAGCGGACTTGATACCGGGGTAACCAAGAAACGGGATACCTACCGAAGGGTGTTCCAAAACTACAGAGGCCCTGAACTTTCGGGGAAAATTTTGACCTGAAAGTACCCATCCTTCATGTCCAATACAGTAAAACATGACTTATTGGACAGCTTACATGCTATTTCTTCTACAGTTGGAATAAAAAGTGTTTCGTTTATTCCCTTTCATTTAGATATTTGGGATCCAAACAGAGCCTTAAATCACCATTTTTTTTTTTCCACAATCACAAGTGGATTAAGCCATTTCTGTCGGCTTATCAACCTTAACAATAATCCCTTCTTCCCAACTGCTCAAGTTTGAGTTTTACCCTGGAATGCAGGGCTTGAGGGATGCGCCGAATGGGTTGCAAAGGGACATTTCTTTTTTAACATAATTTTATGTGCCCTAGAAACTTTCCCAGCCCTTCAAAAAAACCATATCAAGTTTTTGAGCACATCAGATTTACTTAAAGTAATTTTTTCCTTACCGAGTCAACCCGTCTAATCAAATCAAGGTCAAAACCCACTTAAACCCAAAAGAGGATCTGACCCTTTGTCAACTACTACAAAAGAAATTATTGCCTGCTTTTCCTAAATTTGCATTTCAGTGTAATCTCGCCTACTGGTTTTATCCTAAAATTATTATTGCCATACGCTACAAGAGTAACCTTTTATTTTTTCTTAATACCCATGTAAATTTTTTTTTAAACATTAATTTTGGAAGGACACTGATTTTCAGCACCTGTACGAGCTTAAAATTTATGCTGGAAACCCTTCGATTTTTCAATATTTTTGGCCACATTTTTGTATTTTGTGACTCACCTGTATTCAACCCACCAACTTGCTTTTCGATTGAACTCACAAAAAACTTTTTTATCCTCTCCATCACTATCTTGGGTTAATTATGCACTCTTTCCTTTTTTCCAGGCTCACGTTGCCCCCCTTTTACTCTGACATAAACTGCAAAAGGTTTTTTTCCCCAAGCACTTTTTTTGCCTTTTTTTCCAAAGGCTGGACACCTGCCCCCTTTTCATGCCTCGAACCACAATACATGCACTTTTTCTTGTCCATCATTGGGTCAGATTTTTCATCAAATCTCTTCGTTAATACTATGGACTGATGCCATACTCTGCTCTGACCCATCCAAAATCTTTTATTGGATCGGCTTGCCTACAGCCCTACAAAAGCTTATAGCCTTATTCAGAGTAAGATTAGACCCCCACGTAAAAGTTTCTCCTGGACCTCCTTGTTTTAAAAAACCAATCACAATTCTGTCCCGGATCAAATCCCTGGGTCTTTGTACTTGGTGTTTTTAATGCCCTTTCTTAGCTCAGTTAGAAAAGAATCAAAGCTCTGCCCTTCCTTCTGCCCCAATACTGTTAAAAGGAAAACCCCTTCAAAAATTATGTTTTGCTTTGGCGCACAGTAATTTTCAAATTCAGCCAGCACCAACTCCAAAGTAGCCTTTTAGCATCATCAAAACTATTAAATAACTCCGGGCCTTTATCACCCAAAAGATTTTGAAATACCGCCAACTTTTTCTTGTCCTCCTTGTCACTCAGATCAGTCGCTACCATGAAATTCTCAAACTTTTGCTTGAAAAGTCGCCAATTTTCGGACACATTTCCTTCCAAATTCAACGCTTCCGGTGGTCTAAACATCAATTCCGCCATTTTCCACGTGGTGTTTTTGCCGTAAGCCGGCCGGTTGCTTTTTAAACTGCAAACTTCCGCGAAAACCACACTAATCGAGTTGACCTGACACCATGTATTATTGTGTACTCACAATAAAAGTCCATGGGTTTTAAGTAACATCTTTATTAGGCCAAATAACTACAGAACAACAGGTTAATAATTATTCCCGGCCACCATGCGTAAAAACCAACTAACTAACTAACATAAATGCCCGCCAGGGGGCAGCACTCTTCAGTACAGAACTAGGCCTACTATACCAATAGATAGGCCAGACATTAATATTATTAATATATTAAAGGCCGGAGTACCTATAATACATCACCCATCGGTTGAAATGGGTTTATTCGACTGAGCTTGCGCGTGGCCGTCCAACAAACGGTATTTTGCGGGGTTAGAACAAACCTATAATAAATAATTTATGGTTAAAGCTACGGCCAATTAAATCTGCAGTAATCTGTTTTTTTTTGATAAAAATTAATTTTGCGAATGATAACATGCTAGTAAATAAGGTTACACCAGGATTACATGGCAATATTTGGTCGCTCACCCTCTTTTTTGTGCACTTCTTAAGATAAAAAAAAACTTGGAGATATACAATGTCAAATGTGACGTTTTTTACAAGTTACGTGACTTCCAGTTTCACTAAAGATGACCTCACCTTCCATTTTCAAATAGGGCACTTTGTATATTTCTCTATTTTTGGGTTTCTGAAAATATTCTGTATCCAACAGTACGTACATGTTAAATTTTAACCGCTTTGAAAAAATATTACCTATTTTTTTTTTAAGCTTCATGACCATGAGCGGCCAAAAAATTATATTTCGATGCCAAATATAAATTTTAAAATAATAATAATAAACTACTTACAAACGCTTTACGCTTAATTTAATCACGTTGTGTAATTTCAAAATAAAAATACTTTATTTTTTTATGAGATGATATTATAAATTAACTTCATTAGTAAAAATGCGTATATTATAATTTTCTTCAAAAAAATATTAACAAAAATAACTTTTATACAATTAAACCACTTTTACGTCTTTGGTTTTGTATTTATTTTTTTCCCAGCTGTCAAAATTTGACAAATGGGTTAATAGACGTAGAAGCCACAATAGACAGATCGGTCGCGGTGGAAGGGTGTTATACCCACTTACTTTAAACCTACCTACCTAATAGATGTAGAATGTTCCCAGGAATCAAAAAATGTAAGAATATGTGAGGTGTCTCATTTAAATATCAAAAATTGAGACCGTTTTTGGCCAAATCGGAATTCACCGGAAGTCAAATAACTTTTTAAAACGTCAACACTACTAGCATTTCGAAGTTTTATTTTTAATCTAAAAAAAATGCAGAAAAAAAGTGACCACACTTCGAAGTTTTATTTTTAATCTAAAAAAATGCAGAAAAAAAGTGACCTTTTACCCAGTATATTTAATTGAAGGTAGTTGCGGCTAAAATTTGACATGTTATCTTATCTACTATTACATATCATTCATAAAAATTTAAAAAAAAAAAAAAAACAGATACGTGCAGCGACTGGACATTGTACTATTAAATACGTGTTTAAGTTTTATGTTTATCTGGAACTGGTGCATACCGGTGCATACCTTAAAGGTATGTGCACACCGAAAAAACAAACAAGAACAAACATTCGTTCTTGTTCACCTTGTTTGTATGTGTTCTTTGTTTATTGTTTGCGTTATTTTGTCTACAGAGCGCAATCAAATATTTGTTCACTTTCGTTTGACCAGTTGGAAGAGTTATGGATGACGACGAACAAAATTTATTTCTCTTTAGGTATGTACACACCGAAAAAACAAACAAAAACAAACATTCGTTCTTGTTCACTCTCTTTTTATGTGCTTTTTGTTTATTGTTCGCTTTTTCTATCTACATAGCGCAACCAAATGTTTGTTTACTCTTCTTCGACTAGTTGGAATAGTTATGGATGACCATAAAAAAAAAAAATTTTTTGATGTACCGACGTCCACTGGAACATGTGCGAACAAGAACAAACAAACGTTTGTTCGCCGTTTTAACTGTCTACACTGAAGAAAAATGTTTGTTCGCTGATGTTTGTTCTTGTTTGTTTTTTCGGTGTGTACATACCCGAATATGTATGAACAAGAACAACCAAACGTTTGTTCGCGTTTTTACTGTCTAAACTAAAGAAAAACGTTTGTTCGCTGATGTTGGTTCTTGTATGTTTTTTCGGTGTGTACATACCTTAAGAAACATTGGAGACACCTGACAATCAAACATGTTTTGAATAAAAGGTGAGAAAGTTTCTTAAAACCTATTTTATCCTTTTTAATTATTTCAAAATCCGTATTTCCGCTTGTTACGAAATATTTCTCTAATATATTTTTTTTTATATTTTTTTTTATTTGTAGAATTGCTATATATTTTTTCAGCGACTATAACGCCTAAGTGTTTTTGTCTGAGATGAAAATAAGTAGCTGTAATATGCATTTAACAAAAAATCTCCTTTTGGTCTAAATTTGGGCTGCAAATGATTTTCTCCCCAGTTGAAAAATTCTTGTTAGATCCTCTTATATTCTAAGCTCGATTTCCAATACCAAACCTTATTTGTACTATTTTTATTTTAAGATAGTCCGTAAAGGCTAACAGCCTAAAAACGAATGTAGCGTTGGTCTCTAAAGTGAGGCACACGGAAAAAAGAATATACTAAATTTAAGCATAATAATATTAGTTTAAGGTTATCTTAGCTTTGTATATCCCCAAGACTATAAAGTTTTAATTTTTAGAATTTAAAAAACTTCATTTAAATTTATTTAAATTAAATATACACATAGTTATTTGTAACATATGAAAGATTTATTTTTATGCATGCAATTGAATCAAATTGTTACTATAAAGATTTAGAATGAAGATATCAGTAGCTCAGCATAAGTCGAAAGTTTCTTTTGAAATAAATATATGATTTTTTTTATAAAAAGATTTTTTCCCGAATCTGAAAAGTTAATTCGGAAATGTTAGTATGTTTTTAAAAAAAAATATCGTACTTTAAATTTTGAGCCTACAATTATATTTCTAAGAATATGATATACTCAAATTAAATATTTAAATTTTGGTTTTATTATAAAATCTTTGGTATAAGTAGGTTTTGTTTTATTTAGTGATATTGTAAAAATTAAAATGAAAATATTAACTATTGAATTTAATAATTTTAACATGTTCGGTTTAATATGCTGACATTTTTAGAACTGAAATATTTTGGAAACCATGGAAAGAAATTGGTTAAATTAAGGAAAGTTGCGCATTTACTTGCCCCAAAATGCCGTTTAAAATGTTCAGATTTTCGAATAATTCCAAAGATATACGGGGAAAAACCAAAATTTTGAAAAATGTATTTTATTTTTTTTAAATTTTTTTATTAACCGACTTTAAAATTAATAACAAATTACCTAGCCACCCTTTTTCCGCAAATATTATGTTTTTGGATTTCCCATTCAACGTTTTTTGTTTTCGACGACCATCATCAACTTTATTTTTTCTTGGGGGTACGCCATATAGGATCTCTTTCACTCTCATTACTTTTTGAGCTAAGTACGAACCACAAATCTGATATGCAAGTGTGATACATCGTTGAATAGGTCATTCAATAAGAAACTCAAAACTAAAAAAAAATCCAATATGGCGTCCACAAAAAAAATAAAGTTAATCATGGCCCATAAAATTAAACGTTGAATGGCAAATCCAAAAACCCTAATATTTAGCGGAAATAAAGTTTATGTAAATGTGTTATTAATTTTAAAATCGGTTAATAAATAAGGTTAGAAAAAAAGATCAATTTTTGAAAATTTTATTTTTTTTTGTATATCTCTGGAACTATTTGGAAAAATTAACATTTTAAACGGCATTTTGTAGGGAAAGGGAAATGCGCAACTTTCCCTTTTAATTTAACCAACCTCGTATCTCTTACGGTTTTTAAGATCCCCATGCATACACTCGAATTTGTTAAAACCCTGTATAATACATTTAAAGAGAAGAGCTGCACCAATAACTGAACACATTCTTTTTTAACGTATCCGGTTTTTTTTCCGTATTCAGTCAATTTTAGTAAAATAATGTTGTATATGACCTCAACACTGTTGACCTAAACAACGTTACTTTCATTAAAATTGGAAATACGAAAAATATACGGTTATTTTTAAAAATGATAAAAATCCATTATTACGTTTAGCTAACATTAATATAGGTATACAATTTTTTAAAATTTTTTTTCGCTGAGTTAAAAAGTCTATTATAATTATAAAAATTTAGCTGACAACTAAAAAAAACAACAGGTAAAAAATCTTAACGTTTATTAAAAAATATCTTGCTGAAGCTTTTTAAAAATCTGTTAAATAACAAATTATAATTTTCATTATAGAAGAATTAACTTTAAGTTCTACTTTCTTGGAAAAAAAAAAGTCTTGTTCTCAACTTCGTAACGAAATAAAAATCAGTTCAGCTATTTTTCTTTGAACAGTCATTCGAGGCCCAACCAACGGGATTAGTTTTTTAAGAAGGCCTTCGGACAACTCTGGCAACTGGTCTTCCTCTGACATTTTCTAAAAAAATATAATAAACATTCGAAATGCTAAAATTAAAATATTAAGCAACACATTTTTCTGTAATAAGTGAACAGGTGGGTACATCAGATTTATATACCAACATACAGATAAATAAAAATAAAATATAAATAAAATACATGTTAAAATTTAATTTAAAATTAAATTAACTCCTATACATACGTACAGGGGCGACAAACTACAAGTACAAAGTGTTTTAAATATAATTAATTCAAAAAACTGTTTCTCAAATCGTATACTACGTTTTTCCTAGGTACTCCTAAACATTTAACTAAAAAGGTAAAGATAATTAGACATGTAGGTAGGTATATGTATATATTGTTTGTTAGGTATACTGAATTTTATCACACTCTGTACTCATATTCTGTAGCCTGTAACAATATTAATGGTTTATACAATGTACTTAGTAGTTTTTTTAGTCAGTTAATATCTAACATTTTATATAAACATGTTTATTTATGAAACAAAAGCGTATGCTCCTATAGGTAAGTTTATTTAAATAAAAATGCCTGTTTTGGTGACAATTGAGATCTATCGACCCTTGGTTTTTTGGACAACAGTTTTATAAAACAATGGTGTAAATACTTACCTAGCCTTGAATAACACTATCACATCCCCACTGTTGTAAAATGTCTTCAACTCCCATTATTTAATCGTACAAACACCCAAAACAAAAACACGGCAAAAGGGACCAGAAAAAAGTCCGATTAAATTTCGCTATACCCTTCAATTTTTATCTATAATCACAAGAATGAACGGCAAACCAAGCACCGCCAATTTCCGGTGCCAATCGGGGTACATCGTAGGTGGATTTCTAGAAATGAAAATTTCCGAATTTCAAAAATTTTATATTTAGATTATATTGCAAATATATTTCTCAAATTGAGCAATCCAAATGTTTCAAATTGAACATACAGGACGCGTTCTTTAAATGATATGTCATTTTAATTGTAAATGACCAAGTTTTATTTTTAAAAAATAACTGAAATTCAAAAAATAAAATTATATGTTATTTTAAACTGAAGAACAAAGAAGTTCAAACCAAAAAAACATGAAAATTTTAGCTTTTTGACTGTATTTTTAAATTGAAAATATATTTAATTTTGAAATAATTTTATTAATCATTTTTAAATAATTTTTTTAATGGTTTCTTAAATAAAATCGGTAATTCCAATTTAAATAAATATAAACAAAAAAATCTAAATACTCTTTTTTGGGTAATATGTTTTTTTGCAATTTATTAAAGGGGTCTAAAAAATTTGCCGGAAAAAAGGAGGTATTAGCAGAAAAAAAAATAAAAAGGTTAACAAAGTGAAAAATTGGGGGTTCTCAAAATAAACTGTAAAAGAATGCATGTACGTGGTCCTTTGCATTGCTACATTGGGAACTGCAAGAATAAAAATTATAATGGATCACTTCTCTAGGAAAAAGCTGTTAAAATACCCAATGAAAAGAGAACACTCCTATAGCACGTCATTGAGCAGAAGAATCAAGTTTTCTGTAAGAATAGAACAACTGATAAGGTGAAAGGCTCTTCATTAAATTAAACAAAAATATGTTTGAAAAAAACATTACTGATACATGGAACCAATATTCCGAACGAGGGTATTTAAAAATAAATAAATATTAATTGGAAATAAGGTGAAAAAATCCGAAACAGTCGATTTTTCTTGAACCGTTCTGGGACTTTCTACTTACCCTGTGTTATCATGTATATTTTATCCTTGTCCAGACTTTAAGAATCTGCTCATTAGGAATAAACCACCTATTATGTGTGATATGAAAGGTCAATATTATAATAAAACTATTCTGACGATGCAACAAAAACTAACCATTAAAAAAAATACAAAAAAAGTAACTGAACGAAG
>JAHBCN010023995.1:0-12259 GCA_019359885.1 Listronotus oregonensis | reverse complement strand
AAACCCCCCAAAAAACCCCCCATTTTTTATATTTTTAAAAACTTTTTTTAAGAATAAAGGAAACCAGTTATACCCCATAAATCTTCTTAAACATAAAAAAAAAGGGATTTTTTGGGGGATTTTTAAACCTTAAAAAAAAAAAAAAATTTTTTTAAAATTTTGGGTTTTTTTTTAAAATTATAAAATGTAATCGTTATTTTCCCCAAATTTGGGTAATCTTTTAAAAAAGGGAAAAAATTTTAAAAGGTTAATTTTTTTTGGAGGACTCAAAACCCAAAAAAAATTTTCCGGGAAAAAAATTCTGACCCCTTTAAAAAAACCCCCTAAAAAAAAATTTTGTAAACTTTTGGGCCGAAAAAATAAAATTTTCCCCCCAAAATTTTTTATAATTTAAAATTTTACACCAAAAACGAAAAAAAAAACCCAAAATTTAAAAAAAATTAAAAAAACCCATGAACGTAAAAAGGGGACAAAATTTTTCCCCTTTTTTTTCCCGGGAAACGTAAAGGTATAAATATTTAAAAATTAAAAAAATTTTTTTAAAAATAAGATATCCCCAAATTCATAAACCTTCAAAGGGGGTTTGGGGGTTTTTTAAAATTTTTCCTTTAAATTTTGTGGAATATAAAAAAAAAAATGAACATCGGTTATCCGAGCGCCCCCAAAAATTGGGTAAAAAAACAAAATTTTAATGGAAAAAATAAAGCCCCCAAAACCCTTAAAATATTTTTAAATATGTAAAAAAAAAAAATAAATAAAAATGGTGTTTATTTTTAATATAAATCGTTAAGGGACTTTTGAAAAAAAGGTGCAACGGCTTTTTAAAAAATACCCCCAAAAAACATATTTTTGGTTTTTAAATTATTTATTTATTAATTCAAAATTTTTGGTTTTTTTCATTTTTTAAAAGGAAAACATAGGGTTTTAACTTTTTTCCTTTTATTTTTTTTTTTTTTCCCAAAATGCTCGCCCCCCAAAAAATTTAAAAAAAAAAAAATTTAAAAGTTTTTTTTAAAATTTTGTTCCTTTTTTTTTTTTCCCCCGGGGGTTTTCTTTCCCTTTTTTTTTTAAAAAACCCCAGCAATATTTGAAAAAATTTTTTTTTTCTTTCCTTATTTTTACACCATAAAAAAACACATAGGGTCGGGAAAAAAATTTTTTTTTTCCCACTTTTTTTTCCCACAAAATAATACAATTTCTTTTTTTTCCCAAAAATATTTTAAAAAATTAGGTCGACTTAATATAAAATAAGGGGAAGTTTTAAATTAAAAATTATAATGCCCTTTTTTTTTGACGTGTCTCTGTTGAAAAAAAATGTTTCCCGATGTTTTCTAATATTATTGAAGGTTGTTTTTTTCCCCCTTTAAAAGAAATAAAATTTTTTTTTTAAAAAACCCCCAAAAAAAACCAAAAACAACTTCCCAAAATATTTTCCCCCTTTTTTTGGGTTGGGGTTTTTTATTTTTGGGGTTTTTTTTTTCCCCTAGTCGAAAAAAAAAAAAGGCCCCAATTTTTTTTAGTAAGATATTTTAATGCGGTTTTTTGGGGTTTTTTTTTTGTAGGGAAAGTCACAAACTTTTGGGAAAAATTTTAAAATTTTGGGGAAAAAAAAATTTAAAATTTTTTCTTTTTAAAAAAGGGAAAAATTTTTAAAAAACCCCTTTTAAAGTTTTCAAAATTTAAAAAATTTTAAAAAAGGGGGAAAATTTTAAAAAAAAAAATTTAAATTTTTTCTTTTCAATTGCGGGGAGAATTTAAAAATTTTTGGAAGGGGTTGGGGAATTTTTTTTTTGGTGCGGTTTTTAAAGGGTGGTGAAAAAAATTTTTAAATTTTAAAAAGAAATTCTTTATAACCCAATTTGTTACTTTTGTTTTCATTTTTGGCAGCTTTTTTAAAATTTTTGGGGGACCTTTTGCCCAAAAAGGGTGATTTAAAAAAAAATTCCCCTTTTGGATTTTTTTAAAATTTTAAAAAATTTTAAAAAATTTTTTTTTTTTTTAAAAATTTTTAAAAATAAACAAATTAAAAGGGCCAAATCCCCGGGTCCTAAAATTTTTTTAAAAAATTTTTTCTTTAAAAATTTTTTAAAATTTTTTTCAAATTTTTCAAAAAATTTTTTTTAAAAACCGGGGGGTTTTAATTTTTTGCCCAAAAATTTTAAAATTTTAAAGGGCCGGGGGGGGCCCGGTGCACGTTTAAAATTTTTAAATGTTTTGGGAAAAATTTGGGAAAAAATTTTAAAACGCCCTTTTTTTTTATTTTTTTTTCGCCAAAAAATATATTTTTTGGAAAGGGGGGCCCGGGAGTCCCCGGGGCCTTTAAAAGTAAAGAAAAAATTGGGGGTTTTTTTGCAATTTTTTAAAAATTTTGGCCCCGGGCCAAAAAAAATAAATTGGGGGTTTTTTTTAAAAAAAAAATTTTTTTTTTGCGGGCAAAAGTGCAAAATAAAAAAAAAAAAAAAGAAGTGAAGGGGGTTTTAAAAAGCTTTTAAAAAAGTTAAAAAGACCCCCAAAAACCAATTTTTGGCCCATTTTAAAAATTTTTCCAAAAACCATTTTTTTAAATTTTACCCAAACCCGACTCCGCATCCTTTCAATGTAAATTTTTTAGCACCCCGGGGGCCCCCAAAAAAAATTTTTTGAGTTTTTAAAAAAATTTTTCCCCAAAAACCCCTTTAAAAAAATTTTTTCAAAACCTTTTTAAAGGTTTTTTCCCTACCCTTTTAAAATTTTTTTTTTTAAACTTTAAAAATTTTCCCAAAAAAATTTTAAAATTTTTTTTTATTTTTTTAAAAATTAAAATTAAATTAAAAATTTTTTGGGGGAATATTAGGGTTTTTTAAATTTTTAAAAAAAATTTTACTTTTTTTTAAATTTTAAAAAATTTTTAAAAAAAGGGGAAAATTTTTTTAATTAAAAAAACTTTTTTTATTTAAAAGGGTTTAGCCCCAAAAGCTTAAAATTTTTTTTTAGGGCCCGGGGGGGTTTCCCAAACCAAAATTTGCCTACTCCCAAAAAACCCAGACTTGGAACCCCCCAAAAAATCTTGAAGAGCTCTTTTTTAAAAAACCCCAAAATGGGGCCCTTTTTGAAAATAAAAAAATTTTTAAAAAAAATCTAAAAAAAAAATAAATTTAAAAAAAAAATTTTTACAAAAAATTAAAAATTTTTTTTAAAAAAATTTTTAATAATGTAGTAATTTTAAAAAACCCTAAAATTTGGGAGTTTCAAATTTTCAGGAAAAAATTAAAAATGCCCAATTTGGTTTTTTTTAAAAAATCTAAAAAAACCCTAAAAGATAAAAAAAACCCAAAAAATTAAAATTTTTAATTAAATTTTTTTAAAACTTTCCTAATTCAACCAACATTTAGCTCTAAGGGTTTCCCCCAGTTTTTAAAACATTAAAACCTTTTGGGGAAAATTTTAAGGCTTACCATTCCCCCCATAATTATTATGTATACAACATCTTTTTATTAATAACTTTAATAGAAACTTGAAAATGAAAATACCGTTTTTTTTAGAGCGCGCCGAGTAGACTTACCCCTTTAAGGCTTGTTTACTAGATATGAGTGGAATCTCTTTGTCCTCGCTTATAGAAATATGCAATAATTACTTTTCTCCCTTATTCCCTTAATTACGTAATGCACTATTCATATCTTGAGTATCACAAAGACAAGAAGCCTTGCACAAAGTAGATAATTATGTACATAAACAAGCCCTGTTATGAAACTTTGTAAATAATGCACTAATTGATCCAGCCCGACTCGCTTTATATTATAATCTAATCTATTTAAAAAAATATACATCTGAGTCTATGTAAATATAATTTTTCAAAAAATTTAACTGTTTTAATTTTTTTATAAAAATATTTCAATCTATGCGCATGGTAGTGCACCTGGCGAAGTTCCAGCCCGATACAGGAAGTATTTATATACACGAAATGTTTTACCTTATTTTCCTCCTATCATAACTTCGTTATCGTTTCACGTAACGGTACAGATTTGGTATAAAAATTCACATGACAATTCCTATTACCTCTACAAAAATTTAGAAAGGTATCAAGTGGTTTCTGAGATATTCGATTTTGAAAATTGTGCATTTTACTACTGACTGAGTGACCTATTGGCTTATCAGAATTATAGAGTACTTCTCGAGGAAATTAAATCTTAAAATAAGTATATAGGTAGGTGTTTTAGAACGCAAGCAAAAAGAATAAAACAACGCAATGGATTTTCCCTTTTTGTCCTGAATGAAATAAATTAGCGAACCAAAAAGAACTAATATTGAAACTCCGGAACCCTTGTCATCATACCGCTTTTTGGTCTGACGACAAATGTAAAGAACCAGACGTTTTAAATCGTAGTTACGCCGAAACTAATTTTTTCTGAGGAAATATATTTGGGAGATGGATCTTTGATAGGTAAAGGAAAAGATTTGACGTGTTTTTAGATTAAAATAAATTTAATCAAGGGGCCCATTAAAGGGCGAAGTTATTGCAACATCCACCCTATTCGCCAGATTTAACTCCTAAAAAAATAAATGCGTGAAAAGTTATTTCCATCGAACGCTCTGAAAGCGTATTTTGATAGTCTTCGAGATTCTCACTGCAGAGATGAAATCCCTAAATTAAAAGATTACTGGCATAAGTCTATTTAGGTTCAGGGATAATAATAATAAAAATAATAAATGCTTCTCAAAAAATGTTTATCAAAAAACAAACCCCATTAAACAACCCTAAAAAACTTCATAGTGACAGAATTAATTTAGTAACTTCAAGTTTTTTTTCTCTTTACAAATTTTTATTTTGTTTTCCGCGTCCCGTCCGTTACCTTGCTTACTAACTAATAAATGTATTCCACGTAGACTCATCTAAATAATATAACAGATGCGTGCGAAGACCCATTTCTTGATATAACTCCCAGAACTTCGTTAATTTTCCCTAACTTACATTGTAAAAGAAATCCCCGTTACCAGGCGAAAAAGTTCCATTACGTTTAGAAGTTGCTTAACAACTCAGAAATTAAGAGTTAATGTATATTGCTTGAGTAAGTTTCAGTGAGCATTTTGTAACTAGTATAGTACTTAGATCGCCATTTTAAAAGTTAAAACAGACTTTGTTATATACAGAAAACTTCTTTATTAAAAAACTAATAATAATTTTAAAACTGCCAGCAAGAATATTTCAGTTATTATTTTTTAACACTATAATTCTTCATAAACTTATTTAAGAAATAAAATAACTAAACTAACTTTAAATTTGCACATTTGAGTTAGACAATTTTAGAGATAGGGGTTATTTGTAAAACATCGCGTTGTTTAAAAGATGCCGTGAAATGCAATATCTGCATGTTTTGATACTTGGATATCGTTAACGAAACTGTAGCATAGTTTATAGAGATTTGGTAATTAAAATTTAACAGCAAAAAAAACAGTTCCATTTTTTTAAAAAAGGTGCATAGAACCAAAAAAAAAAAGAAAATCCGTACAAAAGTTAGCTATTCGCTGTTTTTATATAAAAAAAAAACTTTCAAAAATATCCAGTTTTTTTTTTGGAGTAAATAAATTTAATTTAATTGTAATTTAATTGCAATGCTGTCAAAAGGACTTATGTTAAGAAGCAAAAAATAAACAAAATGGTTTTTTGCTAATTCTTATTGGGGTATTTTTCGCAAAGTTAAGTCGGGAAAACTGCTTAAATTGATTGAAATATTTTCGGGAAAGTAATTAAAAAATAACATGTTGTTTAAACGGGTGGTTGCTGTCCGATGTATCGCTTTTTCAAGGTTTAGTTTAGTTTAGTTAACCAATCACAGTGAAATTAAAATCATTTAAGACTTATATGGTGTTATGAAAATATATTATATTAAAACCCGAAAATTCTTGTATAAATCTAAATTGAATAAAAATTGATAAAAATAGTGGACCACTATTAATTACTTAGATAATTAACAAAAAAATTATAAGTTAGCAACAAACTCCGCTATGTACCTATTTGCATTTGATCTTGAAATTCCTTTTTCGGCGATCGTTTATCTATGAGTCTTATTACCGCATACATAGTCATTCATTTAGCCCTCAATAATGCATGTTTTTTCATTATTAAACACATTTTTCCGTGACACCCCGTATAAAAACGGATACTGGTTTTACACCTTTTTATTGAAAATCAGGTTCACAAACGTTTCTATGGTAACAAAAATTCAACGTAACGTTATTGTGACAACTGTTTAACCTTTAACTATCTTTCAACTTCTGTTCTCTTCGAAAGTCAAAAATAAACTTCCGATGACTTCCTTCGCGCTTGAAATAGTAATGTGGAAAAGAATGAAAAAGTCTAGAATTAGCTGGAAGAATTATTTTACTACAGGATGCAAGAAAAGTGTAGAATGGATGTCTGCAGCGCCCTCAGGATAATCCGAAATGGCCGTGAAAAAAGGGTAAAACTAAGGTAATTCATTTTAAATTAATTACAGCGGTTTGCACCAGTGATACTTAGGTCAACCTTAACGTTAAGTGATACTTAAGTGTCAGATTTCGTTTGCACAACAGACACTTAACGTCACTTAAAACTAAGCTAAGTTAAGCCGAAGATTTTTTTGGCTTAAGTAACCCTTTTGTAATTTTATATAACCTCAAAAATAGAGAGATTTATTGTTTTGGTGGTAAAAGCGTTAAATTAATGTTGTATTTGTGAATTTTTAAAATTAATTTAAAATAAATATTTTAAATAATGACCTAATCTTTTTTAAGGTTGGAGTTCTGCAATTGAGAAAATGCATTCTGAAAACTTTACTATATAGAAACTTTTTTGTTCAGTGCATTTTGTTTGTTCATTTTGCCGTTTTCGAGTAAACAAATTAAATACATGTCGACAATACGAAGTCAGCATTCAATAGAATGATAGAATAAAAAAACCATTATGGGTGCAAATTTTAACCCTTTATCAGTGTTACAGATTATTATAAATTTTGTTGGAATAAGCCTTGGAAAAAAAATCAACAACTATTTTATGCCCTTTTATTTCATTTATTTTTTATAATAAAATAATCAATGTCTTTTATAATAATTATATGATAGATAAAAATTAAGAAGTTTAGGCCTTTTTTTCATATTTTTATCCAAAAAAGTCTGTCTGTAAAAAAATTTGCAATGTTAAAGAAACAACTTGTATATTTTTTTGTTATTTTATTTTTATCATATTGAAGCGGAGTCTTCTATTATTCTTATAATAGTGGATTATTTAATAAGATTTTTCCTAACTGAAAAGTTGGAGCCCTTTTTCCATTTTCTTTTTCTCGGTTGCTGCTACTCATTATGAATGTGCACGACAAATAATTAATAATTACACAAATAAAAACCGTATTTTTGTCAAAAAGTGAACTGTAGGAAACAAATTTGAACTCTTTGGGGAACAAAAATTTAATTTTCTGTCAAATTGTCCTCCTCTTCTTTACTAATAATGCGGCTCTAGTTACCAAACATCAAAACTGGACAATTTTTACAATGTGCAAAGTATTTTTAATACTTAACTGCACAAGTAATAAGTGTAACATGTGCAAAGCTATTAATCGTTAAGGTCAACCTTAATACTAAGTGCTACTTATAGACCGGGTAAATCCGTAATTCATCTTTAAATGATTTTGGAAGTACATAAATCGAGATGAAACCTTTTGCATTCTCTTTAGAAATAGATCAACTACAAAGTGTCGTAAAGGGATATTGGATACTACGAACGGGGGTTTTTTTACTCCATCTTTTTACACCCTACACCCCTAAAAAATACATTTCGCAAAAAAAAAATTTTTTCTTATTTTTGATGGTACATATAGGTTTTTTGGGCCACTGAATTCAAATATAATATCAGAAATTACATTTGAGGGCTAAATTAACCCTTTTTTTACCCCCTACACCACTAAAACATACATTTCGCTAAAACAAGTTTTTTCCCGTTTATAATGGTACATATGGGTTCTTTGGGTCACTGATTTTGAATTTATATTAAAAATTACATTTGAGGGCTTAAAAGGGCTAAATACACCCTTTTTTTTACAACACACACCCCTTAAATATTTGGCAATGGTAATTTGGAGACTCAGCGTATTAACTGTAATATTAATCCATTTTAAATGTAGTGAACGGATTATAGAACTTCATATTTTGTTCCACAATTTGTATATCTTTGATTTCCATATAAATAGGGCGAAAAGTGTGAAAAACGGCTTCGAACATTGGGCGTCTCGCGCTATTTTGCTCTTTGAGCATAATAGTGGTTAGTTGTGGTTAGTGATTTGAATATTCTTAGGAGGGTTGAAGAACATTCTTTAATACAGACAGATCTGTAAAACTTGACAAGTGTAAAAAAATTTGGTTCGTTTTAGATTTCAGAACTTGTAATCTAAAGAAACTATAGTGATTATATTTAAACATTGAACCAATTTTAACCGAAAGAAATCGGTATTTACCACTGCATTAGGCAGGCATAGTTGACTTTGTTTATAAGGTTTTATTGATATTATTTATGTCAAAATTATTACCAAGTCCTGTCATTTAATAGTAGTTTTTCTAAGAAGTGCAGAAAGTGATACTTTGCCGCACGCGATTGCAAGCACTCGAGTGCAGGAAGACACTTTCTGCAAGATATCGAAATATAATTTTTTTTACGACCCATTATAAAAAGCCACTAACTTTAAAGCATTTATTGTTTTAGTGAGATAATTTATACCAAAAAAAATAATACATTTTTGAATTAGGTATTATTAGTAATATTGCTATTAAAGTACGCCAAAAATACCCCTTCTTTTATGCTTTGGATTTGCTTCTTCTTGCACCAATTTAAAAATTGGGTGTATTGCTGCTCGTATCTAGGGTTGCCAGATGGTATCCAAAAGGAAGACATTTTCTCCTTTTTTGTATTTTATTCTCCCGTCCTCCCTTACCTATCGCATGTCCCCTTTTTAATATAGGTACGTCTGGAAAGAGGGTGAATGGCGTTGCCGAAAAAGAACGAAAACCTATAATATGACTATTTAGTTCTATGCATTGAGTTCTTGAGCACCAGAGGTGTAGAGATTGACGATGTTAAACCACATGATCAGTTTTATAACCTGATTTCATTTCTTAAATTGAAATTAGATGGTGATCCTGATGAAAAATATTATGATTTGAAGTTGCATGAACAGTGAACAATCCACTTCAAAATTGCTAAAAACATTGAATGTTTCTTAGAAATTCTTAAGATCTGCGAATTTTATTTTTGTACAACCAGACATAACGCGAATGTGGAAAGAGTGTTTAGGCTAATTAATACTTAGTGGAGCAAAGAGAGAAATAAACTAAGTGTAGAGTCAGTAAAATCTTTAATGCTTGTCCAACTTTAAAAACATGTCATGTGAAGATACTAATATCTGAATGTTCTGGTTAGTTTTTTTAATTATTTGTTAAAAAATCAAGATACTCTTGCAAAAATTGCTATATGACTTATTATTATAAAAATGTACAGAAACTTTGAAATAATTTTGAAAGAAAAACTGCATATTTAAAAAAAATACAGCAGAATAGATTAAATATAAGCATCCAAAGTGGTAGGTATTGTTATTAAGAAGTGATCCAATTTATTATCAGGCCAATGCGATACAGTATTAAGTCTAAATACAGGGTTATTCACGGTATACGACACGAAATATTGTTCCTAAACTAAAAGATATTGAAAAAGTTTATTATTTGGGATAAGTGTAGTCTTATTAGGAGTCCATTTTAAAAATAGTTTTATGATATACAGGGTGTGCAAAATTGCGGAAAATATCAAACTTATGTTTTTTAAATGGAACACCCTGTATATTATTTCAATTTTGGCTTCTACGACCTAAATAAAGGTAAGCTTGATAAAAGTTGCCTATACTTAAACCTTAAAGTTTTTAAATATTTTGATTTTTGTAAAAATTAAGAAAAATATTTAATGTCAAATTTCTCTAAAAGTATTTAATCTTTTTTCACCACATTCATACTGGTTGTTGTCAATTGATTATGATTTAGGTTCTATTTGTTAAAATTGAAAAAGAAACATACAGGGCGTTCAAATATTAAGCTTAAATAATTTCGGATTTTGACAGGCGATAACTTGTTTAATTTAAATGGAACACACTGTATTTTATATCACCAGTGAATGCGAAAATGAATTCTCTTTTGAACTATATTAGGTATTCCTATACCTAACTCTTCACATTCTCATGAAAAATGGCAATTTCGGATATGCAGAAGATTCTTTACTTATTTCGGTATTCACAGAGTAGGCTATGGAAGTTTGACAACCGCTATCGGTTGTATCCACTTGTCAGTTACTCAAAAGGGCTTTCTCGCAAAATTTTGTTTAATAAATTGAAACTTTTTGCAGTTTTCGTTTTCTGTTCCAATAATTCAGAATGAAAGTTTATCCTAGAGAAGATCGGATCGACATATGATATTTATTCTTGGTGAATGTCTCCAAAACAGCTTGTTGGCATCCCGCGTCTAATGCTGAAAGGTTTCTTGACAGAAATCACCCAAATAAGGCTGCTTTCAAAAGACTATTGGAGTAATGGGTCGCTATGTAATTTGCCCTTATTTTTTTTGATGTAAATTTAAGTGGAATAACATTTCTGGACTTCCCCGAAAATGAGTTCCCGCTTTTATTGAAGAAGATAAGAAGAATTATGTGGCTTTAAATGGATGGTGCTCCACCTCATTCTTTTCGCGGGGTTCGGCAATTTTTGAATGTCCATTTTCGAAATCGGTGGATAGGAATAAATAGACCTACAGAGTGGCCTCCCAGATCCCCGGATTTGACCCCGCCGGACTTTTTTTTGGGGATACGTTAAGGATAATGTCTTCAAATCACCTCCGACAACACCAGAAAATATGAAAGAACATATCAAAGAAGCTTTCCGCAGCGTTAGCCTAGAAGTGTTAGTAAACGTGGGTAAAAACTTTGAAAAGAGAGTACGTTTGTGTTTACAGTCAGATGGTCATCATTTTGAGCACTTATTGTAATTTTTTTTTTCAATATTCATTATTCTGCATTTTTTAAATGTTAGTTTTTGTTTTAAATCTTCGTAAATTATTGAAGTTATTAATTGTGATATTGTTAATAGAATACTATTAGACTTGAATTAATACATTATTACGGGTCTGTCGTTGTCGTTTGCCGACGACTAGCAGGCTTTTTCCATAGCTTACTCTGTGAATATCGAACTAAGTAAAGAATCTTCTGCATCTGAAAGTGCCATTTTTTATGAGAATGTGAAGAGTTAGGTATAGGAAGACCTAATATACTTTAAAAGAGAATCCATTTTCGCATTCACTGGTGATATAAAATACAGTGTGTTCCATTTAAATTAAACAAGTTATCTGATATCAAAATCCGAAATTATTTAATCTTAATATTTGAATTCCCTATATGTTTTTTTTTCAATTTTGACAAATAGAACTTAAATCATAAACAATTGACAACAACCAATATGAATGTGGTGAAAAAACAGGAAGTACTTTTCGAGAAATTTGACATTAAAATTTTTTCCTAATTTTCACAAAACTCAAAATATTTTGAAAACTTCAAGGTTTGGGTATGGGAAACTCCTATTAAACTTACCTTTATTTAGGTCGTAAAAGCCAAAATTGAAATACTATACAGGGTGTTCCATTTAAAAAAACGTAAGTTTGATATGTTTCGCAATTTTGGAACACCCTGTATATTATGAAACTAATTTTAAAATGGACCCCTAATAAGACTATATTTATCCCAAACTCTTTCAATATCTTTTAGTTTAGGCACAATATTCCTGTATAGACAGTTATACTTTCCCTCACTCGTGCGCAGAAAAAAAAATTCACGCTAGTGCGGAAAAGTGACACTTTTGGAACTATAATACTTGCCCGAAAGTAGACAAATATGTACGGTGATAGAAAAACTATTAACGTGGGTTATACCGGTAGTTCTCCCAAATGCGAAAGGGTTAGTGAAAGATATATCACACGTAAATAAGGGTGGAATTTCTTAAAACAAAAGTGTGTTATTTTCTAAAATTAATAAATATTTCCTCTTATTAATATCGTTTGGATTTCCTTGGAGGATAACTATTTCCGGAAACATTTTGGTTCATGGTATATGTGTAAATATTTTTAAATAATACTTATGACGGAAGGTGGGTTGGGAATAGAGGACCTGGGATTAGGTTATGAAGAGTAGAGGGAGGGAGAAATAACTTATATGGGTAGGTAGGTAGGT